>OZ012651.1:13022194-13112194 GCA_963942575.1 Priocnemis perturbator
GCGATCTATAGCATTCCAGTTGACACGTTACTCACATTAAAAAGAAAAAGGCACGAGCCAGCGGCGAAATTAATTATACAACGGGCAGATTAAAAGGGACAGATGTCGATCCGGATATACTTGCCAGTCACGACACACGCCGGTGAGATAATGTGACCGCGATTAAGCGCACTCGAAAAATCTGTCCGACACGACAGTGGCTCGCGACGAGTGTGAACAGTCGCGATCTTCGCATCGCTTGTTAATATTTACGAGCGCTAATGCATTTTTCTAGCGAGGAGTAATTTTCAGTCCCGACGACATTTATGTTGCGACTGATGCGTCTAATGAAGAAGTAATTAACCGTCGTGCATCTCGACGCCGCTGATAACGATCGCATGAATGTTTTCGGGACAAGCACTAATTTTTCGCCGTGCGCGACGCCTCACGTCGAGCCGCTCGAAGTGATCGGAACTATTGGCATTATTCCTAAGCGCGCGATGGCGCGTGGACCGTGATGCAGCGTCCCTAATTAATCCTGGCACAGTGAACTCGTTAAATAAACATA
Organism: Priocnemis perturbator; assembly: GCA_963942575.1. NCBI lineage: Eukaryota > Metazoa > Arthropoda > Insecta > Hymenoptera > Pompilidae > Priocnemis > Priocnemis perturbator. Next base: position 13,022,742 of record OZ012651.1, read on the forward strand.
AATCTCGTCGATGCCACTGCCGTTGGCCAAGCGCGTATTCAGCTTTCCGGTAGCGAAAGACGGATCGCGAGTGTCGATAGTCGAACGTTCAACGTGTCAGAGGGATAATTACCTTCGGGTATTGCATAATCAACTAAATTGCGCCCTCCTGCCTGCTACCGTACCCCCTTTGACCGACATAAGGAGCATCAAATACGAACTCCTGATAAATACCCGATAATCGCGTTGCAACGTGCCCAATACATGTTCCGACAAATCATAAGACAGCACTCGATTAGAATGAAACCAACTTTGAACTGCAAAAGAACGAAGGAAAGAAGCGTCGGGCTGCGTCGGAAATAGAAAATTTCTGTCTGCAGCGTCAGTGCGCGCGGCAAAGAGGAAACTCTTGGTCCCCGCGTCCCTCTCGGAGCGAAAGACGGGGAGGAACGGGAGTAAGGCAGGGTAGATAACCCTGCATCCTAGTGCTAAGATAACTTGACTTGACCCGCGGGTCCTCCTTGCTGAATAATTGCGGGGAAGCCTGCCCTCCCTCTCGATCCCTCTCGATCCTTCTCGCGCACGGTTTCCCTCTCCACCCGATCCTTCTTCGTCCTCCTTGCGCTTTCTCATGCACCTCGTCGCTCCCGACGCTGCATGGAGGCAGCGGGAGACCTGAACCTGGTGGCTCTTAGCGATGGTATCGACCTGCGGAGAGTCTTTGCCTCCCTCCTCCTCTTTCCAAACCGTCGACCCTCTCTCTTCTCCTTCTCCTCCTCCTCCTCCTCAACCCTCCGTGGCCCTCTCGTTCACAGCCTCGCCCGTCCCTCTTGGGCATTCTAGCGCCCGCCGCGGCAAGGGTTGCTCTCCGTGACTGCTCTCCGTCCACTTGGAACGACGGCAGGAAAGAGGTGGAGGTGGAGGTGGAGGTGGAGAACGGGCCCCGACCCGGGCCCAGGATGGCCCAGGCTTCTAGGCCCGACCCAAGTCACGAACACGCACGACTGCGGATAGATCGTGGCCGTGCCTTTTCGCTTTACCTACCCGCCTCCAGGGGCGGATGGCTACACTGTACTCGGATACCGTGCCGTGCGGATACTGTACCGGGTACCGTACCGCCGGATACACAGCTTCTCCTTTGCCGCGGCCGATCTGCTCCGCGACCTTTTCCACAAGGATGTAGATTACTATGCGAGCGTTGCCGGGGACTGCCTCCTGCGCGCTCTCGCCTCCTTCTTTCTTCCTTCGCTCGTTTGATGCTCCTTCTAACGTGGGACAGTCGCGAGACGGGGGAGCGCGGATGCGCAGCGATGCCTGACAATTGGTCATTAGTTTCGATGCGGTCGTTAAGGTGGCTCGCGGAGTTAACGTGATAGAATGTCGACGTTTCCGATCGCTCGACGTCGTGTGCTTCTTCAGGGATCGACGATTCATCGAACGCGGGAAACATCGTGTACTCGCGGCTCAGGGCGTATTTTTATGACGTGTTTGGCTTGGCGAGCTCATTCGCATCGCGGAAAAATGATCAGCGAGCCCGTGGTAGTCCGGAATCCGCCCCTGTCCGTGCGGAATTACCCACCGTCGCATTCGTGCCGCTCGTATTCGTGATCGTGCCTTCGTTCCACGGACAACGTAACCTCCCGCACGGCGAAATGGCGAACTCGATAATGTGTACTTACCCGATGTACGCCGGCCGCGATCCTCCGAGCCAGCCCGACGTCTGCTGTTTTAGCGAAAGTATACAACCGGGAATCAGGGAACAGGTTCATATATGCGCAGGCAACAAATTCTTCGCGATCCGGGCAAATTGACTGGCATCGACGAATCGTCCCTCCGATTATTCCTTTAATCGCATCGCATACACGGACTTAATCTCGCGCAGACGAACGTCACGTAGTCGTTTCAGTTCCCGGGAAGCGTGCAAACGAGAGCTTTGGCGAAACGGGCGGAACGAAACGGTGTCGCTGTCGGAAGTGTGAATATTGTTTCTTTCATGGACCGATTGAAACGCGAATCGGGACATCGACAGGCACTCGCTTCTGGCTGCGTCAGAATGAACGATATATATCTTTGTGTATGCAAGCGCGATAAGCCGATGCCTCGGTCAGTAATTAGTGACCGCAATCGCGGGCGAACGCGATTTTTCACAGGCTCGAGCGGCGCCGCGGCGATAAAAGCCGAGGATTTCAGTGGAGTGGAATCGTATATCGACAGGGTCGAGGAGGTCAATCTATTAATGATCGACACCGCAACCGTCTCGATATTTCCGTAACATCTGTTTCGCGCCATGTGGCGGTCGCAGAGTGCTGCGGCGTATCGACAGGGATTGAGAGGGTGGCAAGGTGGGTGGTGGGAATGGGGGATGGGCGATAACTTGGTCGTTAACTCGCGACTCGCCTTCTACCCCCGGCCGAATCGAATTGGAATTACAAATGTCGATGATGACCATGTTGGCGACGGCGAAATTGTTACGTGCCATTCTTTGCGGCGGAACTCGGCGCATTTAGCATTTCATTATGAACGTCGAAGCCCGATTTCGCACACACACACACACACACACACGCATGCACAGAATCGTCACTTCGTCATACGACGCGTTACGGTCCTCGGTGCAAATTCGGCCGCGGAAGCGCGCTAATGCGCGCTAAACCTTTCGTCGCTTCTGCATCATTTTTCACGCCGCGCCATTGAATATGCCCCGCGCGCACGCAACGCGCGCCGCGGCCTGCCTGACGTTCCGCGAATTACAGATGCCGCGTCGGATAGGCCGCGGAAATCTTTCCGGCACTATCTGTAAATTGATCGGCCGCTAATTAATTTTTTTCCCTCGCCTCTTTTTCATCGGCACGGGGCACACGCGAAGAAGAGTCGCGCGGGATGAAAGCAGGGAGATCGGACGGAAGGAGCGTAGCAATTTGCACGAGTGATTTCTCGAGTTCGCAAAATGCCAAAGCGCGCGGGGGCCGTGAATGGCCGAGAGCATCGGATATATTTGGCCGGGCAGCATTTTCGGCGGAATCTCCGGCGGTCTCTGATTATGATTAAAAGTAATTTGAGCACAGTTTAAATCGCGGCAGAACTCCGAAACGACTTTACACGGACGCGCATGATTTCTCTCTTTCTCTCTCACTCTCCGTCTCTACGTCTCCCCTATCTCCCCTTTCTCCACATCGCGCGGGCGCACGAAACCGCCACATACACAACGCGTGTACATTAACCCACACCCGGGGACCGGGTTCGGAATACACGCATACGTGTATATGGGAGACAAACATATGTATACGTGAGAGGAAGGTATACGCCCGTTAAACCGCTCTCCCGCGGAAACGCGTTAAACCGCTCTTCACCCCTACTCACTCCTACCCACCCCCGAACTCACCCCTGAATCACCCCTTCCGTCCCATCCCCGGCGCGCATCAACTCTACTCATGCACTTCCGGTCCTCGACCCTTTCACCCTTTTCATACTCGTGTCCTCTCGCATCCTTCAAATCCGCCCCGAACACACGCGTCGCGCCCCTGTCGTCGTCCTCTTATCCTTCCATTAACAGTGTAAGCACAAGCACGGTTTGTAACCGGTCCTTTTTGCTCCCTCTCTCTCTCTCTCTCTCTCTCTCTCTCGCTCGCTCACTTCCGTCGACAAAACGGAGAGACGACGACTCGCTCGCCCGTGCTTCCGTTCTTTTTCGCTTCGTTCGAATTACATTTATGAAGGCGAGAGAACGGCACTCGGCCGCTTTCGACTTTTTCCGAGCATTCTTCGCCGACGGAATCTTGTCGACATCTACTCTATAATTCTCGTTAAATCTCACTCCCCGCTCTACATATTTCTTCAGATTTCACGAGACTCACAAAGTGCAACGACATTCCCGCCGCTCGGCTGACGCGGAATTCGAACGTGTCTTTTAGCGGCGTGATGGCTGAAATGCACTTTTCCCATTACTGCTTCGACAATTCATATCATTCCCATTTGGGAAAATAGCCTCATTCCGAACGGTCGCTCTTTATTAGCTCCTTAATCGCGCCGACGAATCCGCTTTTTTCGACACCCGCCGATAATCGTATCTCGTCGGCGGTCGAACGGAGCGGAAATAGACAATTAATAGCGATCAAACGAAGCACCGCGCGGCCGAATCGAACGCGATTATTTTTAAACCGCCACCTCCTCGCCGGCCGGGCGCGTTATTTCGCCGCGGCACGGAAAGCGTCGGGAATTCATCGCGCGAATGCACGATACGTATTTATTGTCGTTTAACGGCGGAATAAAAAGGTCGCGTGAGACAGTGCATCGCAATTTTAGATGTGCCCAGCACGGGACTATCGATAACCGGGACCTGGCGGGCAATAAAAATAATAAAATGCAATTGCACTCCGTATCTAAATAGGCGACAGAGATTGCGTTGCCGGAGGGGTGGGGGGGGCGAGAGGGGTGGCAATAGCTGGCCACCACATTGACTGCCCGGTTTCAGCGGCTGGTGAGGCCGGTGTAAAAATTTGCATGCCACGACAGTGTGTGCAACCTTGCGTGCGCAATAGCCTTGCCGAGCATGAAATACCAAGGGCTGCAACTTTGCGCCCGCGTACACAATCCCGCTGGCCCGCATTAGTTTCATAACCTCCGCATGCACACACACAGACGCACCGCACACTTACGCGGCGACCGTATATCTCGATCTTGTTAAATCTCCGCCGTTCTACTTTCGGCGCGCAAAACGCGGCCGAGCGCTCGTTCCCGCGTTCGGGGATTATTCGACTTTTAATTTCGATGCGCCCGCGCCCGCCGAAAGGACGAAAAGCGAGCGCGGCGAGTGACCGTTAATTGCGTAGCCGCTTTCCCGTGCGCTCACGCTCGCGACGATCGTATCGCGGCCGCGAAAAAGGAGAGAGGGCGAATTATGCGCCGTTTAATCGAACCTAAGAACGACGTGACCCCGGTCGGAGCGCGGAGGAATAAAAGAGAATACTGCGGTCATCGAGACCGAAGGTAAACAAGGATCGGCTCTCGATCGCGATAGATAGGACCGTGCTTTCGAGCCCGGGTCATCATAACGAGGTCTCGTGTCACGCGCAAAGAAGGGCGTAGAAGAGGAGAGGCCGTCGGTGGAGGAAGGCGCAGTAAAACATGAGAGTGAAACGGTACGGCAGGGTAGAGCGGGACAGGCCGATGCAAGAAGGCGAGACGACAATTTGAGAGAAAGGGAAGAGCGTAGTTTCGTAATGGGACCCCATAAGAAGCTGCAGAGTAAGAGGAACGAGAACAAGAGGCGAGCGAGAGGGGGGTTAGGAGGAAAAAGAGGATGAGCGGGACCCACTACGTGAAGCATTACACATCCACTCTGCCTTCACCGACCCTTCACGGTACTGCACGTTGCACGACCGTCCAGATATAGATTTACGTCGTACGTGTAACTGGTCGTACACATCGTGCGCTTCGCGCCCATGTAAGTGCACGTGCATATACGCGAATATACGTATACAGGGTGTGGTGGAAATCGCGGGCACGATTTTCATACGCACTGAGTCAGTCGGCTTGGAAGAAGGGCTGAAACGAAGACGCGGAAACAAATTCTGTCGACAAAAGTCCTGGCACTTGGATGGATGAACATTTTCAAGTCTATCTTTACATTTTCTACGCTGCCAGCTTCTTACCAACCACCCATGCTACATTATACTTCCAGATACTTTTTATAGACATTATTTCATTTTTCAAAACTGTACCCGAATCAGTGAAAAATCAATGATTCTCCCAAGTCGTTCGAAAAAATCCAGAGTATTATATAAATGCCTAACACATATTCCTTATACTGTTCCTATTCATCCATCATAGAATCGCTTCCGGTTCCGCAACGATTTTTGCCTCACCCTATATACGTATAGATACTCGCACATATATGTCGCACGTGTGTCGGGACGTGTGTGTACGCGTACGATAGTCGAATGGGACTCGAGAGGAGCGTATGCATATCCGTATGGAAAGGAGTCCCCGTATCTCACCGGTCAGAGCCACTTAATTGACACGCGGCGCGTCCCTAACACGCCGCGACCCCCCATTCGGTACCACTGAGCTGCCTCTTCGATGCTTCTCCCGCTTCTCCTGCTTCTCTTGCTCACCGCACTGCTCTCTACCGCCACGCCGAATCACGGATCTCCATCTAGCTTGCCTCTCAGCAATGCACCGGCTCCGAGCGCCGATTCCTCCACGGACCGATCGTTGGAAATGGAAATATTCCGCTGCAAACAGCAGATCGCCCGGTTATTAACACGTTAGGAAGGGTCTTGTCATCTCTCGCGTTCACAGTCGAACGCTATTGGCGCTTGCTCGGGTGTTGAGAGATTTCTATAGCTCGAGTGGCAAGGTGATTTCGACGAAATTTTTATTGAGATTGTTTTTTTTTTTCGGTAATCCAGTTCTGTGGACTGTGAAATGTTGTGATGTTTGTAGCAGTCGATTTTTGACGTTAGTTAGTTTGTCAGGTTTAATAAGGCTGATATGTGCGACGTATTCGACGTGGATTATTACGTTGCTGACGATTGTTTCACGGCCGAGACTGTTTCTTCGGCGAACCGGCGTCGGTACGTAGGCCGTAGAAATTGCTTTTCCATAAAGATCCGTCCTCTCGCGCGTCGCGGTTCAACGATTTGCCTTATAAAGCGACAGTACATAAATCCGTTCTGCCGACAAAGTCTGAGACATCCAGAACATCGTATCATTTTACCCATAGATGAGCACGGGGCAATCTGGCAAATTGCTACATTTTCCGTTATCAACGTTCGTTTAAGTAAGGATTAGCTGGAAATGGGATGAGACACGGCACCAGCATCCCGTCGCGGTTATTATGTCCCGACACCGACACATGTCGAACGAGAAGTGCGAGTGATTTAGGAGGAAGAAATTAAAAGGTGATTATCGTCGCTCTCGCCGAACGCGACCGCCGACACGTAAGAACCTGAAGAGCCGACAATGCCTGCTTAACCGTGGCGAGCTTTCTCGCCGCGGTGCCGAACGATTTATGGCCGCGGCGTCTGCTCCTCGTCTCCGGGACGAAAGATTGCCCTCCAATGACACGGAAGATGCGGATTTCGCGTTTCCACGCCGGCTGCCGGGCGAGCAAGAGAGATGGCGAAAGATCAAGGGTTGTGCGCTAGATGAAAAAGACAGCTAGGAACGACGAGAGCAAGCCGAGAAAAGGAGGAAAGTATAGAGTGGGAAGATGAAGAGAGAGAGAGAGAGAGAGGAAGGGGCTTAGACCGAAGGACCGATACAGGCTTTTTACTCCAAGGAGGATCGGAGGACGAAAGATGCGGGAGCAGGAGGGAAATACTGAGGGAGCAGGTAGGCAAGGTAGGCGGTCGAGCGAGCTGCCGCGGCGGAGGGAGAGGAACGGAGCGAAGGAACGCGAGGATAGAGGGAAAGCAGGCACCACGAGAGACGCTAGAGAGAAAGAGTAGGCTCGGGAGAGGAGGAAAGCGAGGAGGGGATAGTTTGCTCTGGATTCCAAGCGTGACCCCGCGCTGACCCGGCGAGAACATCTCCGCGCATCTTTCTTCCTTCCACTCACACACCGGCGCACACGTGGATATGTTTCTGGCGGAGCGTGCATGCACGCGCGTACGCGCGTACATAGCCTCGGACCGTGTACGCAGACACTCGCATTTCTGTCCTTCTTCGTTCCCCCATTTCCCTCCCTTCTGTCTTTCTCCATACGTTTGCTCTGTGCAATTATATCTCCCCCTCCCACCCTCGCTCCACGTCGGCTGGACGTTCCTACCAGAGAGTATCTTATCTCGCACGTTGCACCTAAGTATATCTGCGTACGTGGAGCCGGCCGTCGTGTGAGTGTCCCCAGGTGTACGCGTGAGTTACATCGTGTAAATACGCGGTTTTGTGTGTCGCGATTCGAGATGCCTGATTATGCGTCGCCTGCGGAGGGTGGTTGCTTCTTCGGGATCGATAACGTATCTGTTCGTAAAACGTGTTAATTACGAGCGATTACCGCGGTACGTTGCGGACGATGAGAATTTCGCCTGAGAAACGTTCGTCGAGGCAAATTTTCATTCTACGTAAATGCCCGGCTCTCGCGTACTCCGCGCAGCGAGCCGCCGCGAAAAATGGTACGTCTTGGAAAAATCGTTGACCGAGCTACCAATTTGAGCAGTGTGTACTTTGATGACCGGCTGCAGTGGATGTTGGCGGATCGTATATCCCTCGGTTTCCTCGTTTGCTTGCCGGGCCACGCAGTCCGCACGCACCTATCCGTTGATCGCATAGAAGTGGCGCTCCTTCTTCGGGGTCGATATCACGTTGTAGTAGGCAGAGGGCCTTTAATTGACTGTAATTTGCGTGCGATGGTACGCGATGCCCGAAGACTGTAAACAACCACGTTCCCTCTCTCTCTTTCTCTCTCACTCACTCTCTTCATCCTCTCTTCATTATTTCCCTCTATCCCTCTTTCTCTTTCTATCCTCAAGTCTGGCGCGCTTCACGAAGCGCCAGCGCATTGGCGAGTCGGAGGTCGGCAACCCCAAGTTTGCGCCGAGGATTCTGGTAACTGGCAGTCAAGGAGGGTAACCTTAACCCTGGAATATCGCTCGCCTTTAATTTCCTTACGCTAGACCGCGCGCGTGTGTGTATGCGCGCGCCCGCGTGTACACGTGTTCGCGCATAAGTTCCGTCGGCGTACAGTCCACGGAACTAGTTCGCGCGAAATCAAATTTCAAGGGCCCGCACGGATGATGACGGCCGAAGGAGAACGGCAAATGAGGCTAGCGGGAAGTGTTTGCTCGATGCCTGGGAAGCTGCCGCGACTCCGGATTAATCGAGACAATGTCGGGAGACGTGTAAATTCGCTTGCATCACTCGCGGGATACGTAGTAACAACGCCACAATCCTCCCGAACAACCAATGCAGAACTAACTGTAATTCCAGCACTTATTTTCCACGACGCTCGCGGCATCGCTTGGACTCTTTTTTCGGCCACCAAGCTGACGTCGTAAATGCACTCGTTTAAGAATGCAGCGTCTGTCCCACGGGTGGGCGATCTCTCGCGTCCTCGGACCAGGATTGCTCGATCATCCCGGATCGGTCCTTCGACCCTTCCACTCTCTGTTGACTGTACCCAAGGCGAGCTTACCGAGAGTCGGGCGCGTAAAGTCGAGCGAGCTACGTGATGCACGGACACAAGGGCGTGCCGTCGGTGCAAGGAAGCGACATAGATTCGCGCACGTAATCGCGGTAATAAGGATCCGCGAGGGAAATCGTTGAAAATGATCGTTATCGCTCGATACTCCGCGAGCTGCGCGAAAAACGGAGATAGGGACGAGTGCGATAGGGAATGTCGTCGCGACACGGAGAACGGGAGGGTACGGGCGAGTTCATGCGTCCCTATAACGCCACGTTACACCGAGCACGCTCCGCGACGATATACCTGAATTAACATGCCGCGCGGAAATTTAATTACTCCCTGGCACTCTCGACACTGCCGGAGCCCGGCTGTCGTTATTCGATATTCATCGAAAGCCGCCGCGCGACGAATATTTGCGTCCAACGTGTTTGGGAAACAGAAGAGTATCGGTTAACGAAGTATCGATGCAAGTATATGGGAAGCCCGTCCGAGTTCTCGCGAGAGCGACGTTATTGAGAGTTTCCTCTCGACTTCGCCTCGCGGGGGAGACGAGCCTCGGTGCGAGAAAAATTGGGAGAGAGAGAGAGAGAGAGAGAGAGTGGGGGGAGTAGCCGGGGCTTATTCGCCTGGCTGCGGCTCCATCGGGAAAAAGTAAAGCTCGAATGTAATTTACGATGTAGTGAAGTGCGTTACACGTGGGTGAAGTGCGATTTTTAATCATGCCGGTTTAATTAATGTGCCGAGCCGGCTGCCGTCGTTTGTGAAGTTTAAGCGCGCCCGCGATCCCGCGATTCGAAGTACGTATGAAATTTAATTAACATCCCCACGTGGCTTGCATTAAAATCTAACTTACTCGATTAACGGCCATTCAGGCGGGGCATTCTGAATTAATTCGCGATTAAACGATACATCGCCGCTCGCCCGACCGTATAGTGGCCCTCTTTCCCCGTCGCAGATGGGAACGATCGCGAACAGTGATATCCTTCGTCAATTATCAGAGATACAGCGCGACGTTTACCGTCGAGTAGGCGGTAAAATGCAGATTCGAACAAATTTCTGCGATCGCAGCTGCCGTTTTCTATCCGTTACTTTCTCACGACTGCCATGACAAAGTCTTATTAAAGTTTCGATTCTTACACTAGGAACACTAACGGGGCATGCCAGGCAGCTGTTTGTTAGGCGAGGGGGCAGCAAAACAGAGAAGCGGCAGTATCTCGGTCGATGCACCTTAAAGAGGGTCTATTAATGTCGGTTGCATTTTTCTTGCCGCCTAATCACAGGGTGTACTCTGCGGCGCCTTCTCTTCGTCTCCCCTCCAACCAGCTCTGCCGACGGGTTTTTCACGGCGTTTCCGCTACTTTGAGAGAGTCGAACAATTTCCGGACGTGACGGCAGCCCTCTTCCCTCCCCTCTTCGCTCGACCACCCCTCCTTTGCCGGCGTTTCAAAGGCCAAGGCGCCACGACGCTTTTTGCCAGTTTTCGAGCAAACCGCCGCCGCAGCATCGGTTAAACTTGCCTCATAATAGATATGTCCGCAACCTTATCTCAGGGCAGGTTGAACTTTTTAATAAGCGGGGCGCTTTGAGAATTTTTCGACCGCGATTCGGAAAGCGTTCGCTGTGCCGCAACGAGCGTCTGCACGGAATTGATATTCTACTTCGCAGCCGGTGTAACTGAGCTCGCGAGGGGAGAGGAAGCCCTCTGAAAAAAAAGGAAAGCAACACACACACAAACATAGTTAATCACTTCCCGGCCCTCGCACCAGAGAGCGGGTAACGAATTTTCGCGCGGAAGCATTGTAACGAAAATTATTGCCCGCGAATATCATTCGCCCGCGCGGCCTGCTCGAACCGAAAATGTACGAAAACGTTGCAGGGGCGCGCACGCGCGCGCTGCGAGAGTACAGAGAGTGTATTGTCCATTTATCCGCTCGGCCTTCCCTCTCGCACGGCCCCGAGATATTCCGGCTCAATTACAAAAAACCCGGAAATTAGTTTCTCGAAGTCGCGGGTAATAAAGCGCGCGCGCGCGCGCGGGCACGGTGTGCACGCTTACATGCAGCGGGCGGAGCGGTCGGGCGAAAAAGTCTGTTTGCCTAACGAAACGTTTCTGTCGTCCATTCAATCGACACTGGCCCGGCTTCGAGCGACCAACGCGTGTGCCGTCTCGACTTTTGCCGCGGCCAAAAAACGCCGTGAGACAGAGTTGCGGAAAAGTACGCGCTGCTGGCGGCTCATTCAAAGCGCCCGGGCCGCCCCACCTATGCGCCGGGCCCGCGAGTCTCGACGTTTTCGGACTGACGAGGGTGAGAAGGCTGGACTCGGTTTAACGAACCTGCCATAAAGCCCGGCGAATCTGTCTGCCGCGCGCGCGCGCGCGCGCCACGCACCGGCCCCGGGAAATGAGAGAATTTACTCCGGAAAATCGGCTTTGATTGACGCGCACGTCGAAATAGTCTATCGCGGCTGTTTTCCGCAACTGCGGCGAAGGGGGGAGAGAGAGGTGGGCTAGGGGTCATAATTTGTTGAGAGCCCGCGAATGTGTGGCAATTTATTGAGGATGGTTATCGTATGCGCCCGGGGTTCGATTATCGATTCATCGCCCGTCACTCTTGACGCGCCTGTCAGTTTTATGGCTTCTTCTCACATCGAACAATATTTACCCGGAACGTGGCCGAACTGGAGAGCTCCGTTCGGCGAGCGAAAAGGCGCACGAGGTTGGCGCGTCGCGAGAATCGCTCGATCTTCCTCCGAGCTCGGTCGCGATCGCGAGCTGCCTCTTTTATTAGGAACTTATCGCGGCAGCGGACGGGAAGTCGAGGATCGGTCGATCGATCGGACCTTAGCACGCGTCGATTTTACGTCCCTCACCCCCGCCGGTCTCGCGCGGCACTTCGAAACTTCCCGCCGGTAAAACACCGGCGATTAAATCCAGGTGCTCTCGTCTGTCTCGAGTCTGGACATTTCCAGACGGGGGTGGGTTTAACGAGCCCGCCGCCATAAACCGTAACGCGCTCTCCCGCCGTTGTAGCCCGGCGAATGTACGAGTTTGCTCGGCCCCAGCGGAGAGTACGACGACGGTTAGCGGGCCGCGGAATTTACGCAACGCTCGTAAAGCCCGATATGAATTGACACGACCGACATCTATACTGGGTGTACATCGTAACGGCTCGCGCGATTTTTCAGACACCCCCGGTAATGTGACGCGATAAAGGCGCTAAACGATGGCGTACGCGGTGTAAGCGGATGATACATTGGAGTGGCGAACGTTTCAAGAATACCTTTTGTTTGTCGCTTATCCGGACCCAAAGTTCTAAAGTTGGCCTACTGCAAATAGATACGTGTTGGTGGACACGTGTGTTCGGGATGCACGTTTTTGCGCGTCGAGCGTAGTTGAGGGCGGAGGCTCGAAATTCTGATATTGCTCGCTGCGCATTATCCCAAGTGACAATCGCGTATAGACGGTGTACACCCCGTATGTGTTCGGGGGCGCGCGTGTGTTGAAATCACCCGCCGACGCGTGTGCGTTTCATTCCCGCTGCTCATTTGGTCGACTTCGCACCGGCGCGATCGATACTCACGATCGCGTCTCGTTGTTTAACTATAATACGCTCCGCGATCTGTCCCTCATAAAGTCCAATCTGAATGGAATACGAATGAGCCGCGTGAATGAAGGAGACAATTAAAGTCTCCCTCGCTGAGTGGCAGATCGACCCGACGCCATATTCGACTCGCGGCTAAATGATATTTCATTTAACCGTTCACGTCCGCTCGTGCTCCGTAAAAACTATTAATCGGATCTATAAAGGGAAATTCGTTCATCGGTGAAGAAGCTTTCGTTGCGAGATAACGACTGAGTGATCGTTGAATCTTGGATAGTTAACGATCCCGTGATATGCAAATATCGAACGACTCCCTTGATCGCTCCTCTTAATCGTGCCGTATAATGCGATAGAAAAGTTCCGCGGCAGTGCCCTTATACTCGTTAATATAATCAGTGTCACTCAAGGATCCGTAACGTGTGCTCAGAGAGCACCGCGGATTTTGACACATGAGTACAGCCAAAAATACATAAAACTCAGATTTTGCATACTCTTCGTCAGCACCAGCACGATCGAACTTTCTGTCAAGCGTCAACACTTCGTCCACCAGACCCGCTGAAAAGAATTGATTCCAAAATCGAATGGTCTAAACGTCCAAGAAACCCTTTCTTACCCCGACTTCTTTTTGAACCAAGCATTTCGTCTCGCGACGGTAGACGCCCGCGATTAAATCCAGGTGCATCCGTCTGTCTACAGTCTGAACATTTCCAGACGACGCTGGCTTCGCTGCTGGGCGAACGGGGGTTCGGCGCGGGGGTGGGTTTAACGAGCCCGCCGCCATAAAGTCTAATGCGTTTGTTGTAGTCGATGAATGCACAAGCCCGTCCGCGTCGTCGTCGTCGTTTCGTTGTCGTCGTCGACGTCGACGTAGACCGACTACGGCGGCAGGTCGCGGCATTTACGCAGCGCTCGTAAAAGCCAGGATGGATCGGCGAGTCGACGATGGGTAAGCGTTCCCGCACGACGAAAGAACTTCCCCCTTAAAGGTTGCAAACTTCTCCGATCGTTTCCCACCCTCCCCCGTTCTGCATCGACGTACTTCGGACGCGAGGCAAGTTTGTCGCTGAATTCGCCGAGCGTCGTTTAGATTTTCTGGGTCACGCGCGGTCTCATGCGGAGCGACGATCGCTGCGACGGTCAAGTCGTTATAAATGAATGAACGGTTTGTCCGCTAATCAGCCCCCGCGCCCACGTTCATTCATCCCTTCCACTTTTTTTCCTCCGTTACGGCAGGTCATGGTGTCTATATAGCGATACCGAGGACGGTGGGTCGAGGATGAATAAGCGTATTTGCGCGGGAGAACTTAGGGAGGCTTAGACGTTGGCTCAGCTTCATCTTTATGAATGAAGCACCCTGCCACGCGGGTTGTTACCGTCGCTCACAATTTCAGAAACGCAATTTCTCGACATCTGGGTCGACCACGACGATACTTCACGTTTGCCGAATTTCTTTGAACCGAGTTCGAAAAAGAGCGAGGCCATGAACATGGTTTTTACGACGGTGCTTCGTAGGGTGGACGAAGGATAACATAACGCATCTTCCCTTCTCGTCTCTCTTCCCGGGACAGCGTGTTATTTTCCCTCCGACGCGGCGCGGCACAGATTCGGCAGACGCTCGCGATTAAATCCAGGTGCAAGCCCTGTCTGGCAGGCAGTCTGGACATTTCCGTGGAGGGCTGGAAGGAAGAAGAGGACGAGGGTGTCGGGGGCTGAAGTGCGGGCGGGCGAGCGAGCGAGAGGGTAGATTTAACGAGCCCGCCGCCATAAAGTCTAACGCTTTCGTTGTAGTCGACGAATGCACACGGACGTTTCCCGGCTGCATCGCGCGGTCTACTACGTCGGCGGGCCCCGCGGAATTTACGCAGCCCTCGTAAAACCGGGCTATGGATTGACACGTCGGCGGCAGTAAACGCCGCGCCGCGTGCTGCGAGACCAACAATGCAAAGTGCTGCATTACCGACTGCCTCGGAGCTTGCGCTCGGGTGGGGTGGCGAGGGGGGTGGCGAGAGGTTACGAGGCGGTTTGACGGCAGGGAGGCAACCCCCGACGCTACCTCCAGTCAGTGGTTTGTAGTCCTCAACGAGCTCACCCCCCAACCCCTCGCATACACCCCCTCGCCCACCGTCCTGACCGCATCGCGCCCTTCACCCTCCTTCGCGCCTCGTTGCATCTCGTCCACCTTTTCACGAGCACTCGTGTCCTTTATGTTTCTCGTTTGTAAGCGCAGCCAGACGGTCTCCGACTTTCTCCCGGCGCGCGCACCGCCCACGCCTTAACCCTTGTGGGTTTTGCGATGCCAGATGCACGATTCGCCTTTAATGAATCGTCGCCGGACCCGTCCGGAGGGGAGGAGAGTTTGGCGCCGGATCACAATGTCTTGCCCTCTCACCTTGCCTGCTGTCCAGATCATCGTCCAATTATTCGCGACTGTTCGCGGTCCATTT
The DNA here is from genome assembly GCA_963942575.1 of Priocnemis perturbator. Classification (NCBI taxonomy): domain Eukaryota; kingdom Metazoa; phylum Arthropoda; class Insecta; order Hymenoptera; family Pompilidae; genus Priocnemis; species Priocnemis perturbator. Next base: position 13,037,888 of record OZ012651.1, read on the forward strand.
TCTTATGAGGCGCACGATTAATCATGGAACTGTACCTCTGAAGCGAACGTGCGTTGTCCGCCGAATACCGTAGCAAAATACTCGATGCGGGGCTCGTAGCGAGACGCGATACTCCCTCGAAAACTGGAATTAACAATGTACAGTGCGGCGAGCGTTGCCAGACGAGAACTCGTAACGCTAATTAGCAAGTCCCTGCTGTCTGACACTTTGGCAAGTGGGGCGCGTCCGTACTTCGACGCATAAGGTATAAACTGTCGACATGTTCTAAAACGACACTGACCCCGTCGGCGACAGACTAACTGGTATCGATCAACGCAAAAGAGCAGAGGTAAGTCGTCGAATAAATAGCGGTACAATTAGCGCCGACACCTGCTGACCGATATAGGCAGGGCGCATAAATCCGGAAACGCTTCGTTCGAGCGTTCGAGAATGGCGATGATCGTCTGGCCGACCCACTCCAGGAGGCGGATGGAGAATTTTACGGCGGACGAACGATACGCCGGTTTAACATCGATGGCCGGCTACGCGGAGATTTTATGCAGGCGAACGCAGAAAACCGCGATTACACACGTATCACGCACACGTACGCCGGAATGTTTCCGTCCCGTCTTCGTACACGACGCACACGCGCGGGATGCACGTACGTCGGATAGACGCGGCAAAAAGTCTCTTCCGGGATACGGCAGCGTATTGCGTGCGCTCGCGATCGAACACGAACGTGCGCCGCTTTTTCGCACTCGCCCGACGTTCGCCCCCCGAAGTTGACCCCGCGAACCGTTTCATTTCTTACGTCGCCCTATTAAAATCGCTTGACTTTAACATGGGATAAACGGTCGCTATTCCTCAGGATCCTCGTACGAACTTCTGATGCAGGCGAAGAGAGTGGAAAAACTGCGGAAGTTATTATGACTTATTATGGAGTTTCTATTACAATCGCTCCGTCGACGGCGTGTCTCAAGCATCGAAGGTGTGCGAGTTTCATTAGGATGTAAAATGACACAAGAGTGTCACGATGCATTCTGGCCTGTTCTTTTAAAAACGGACGCCATTCGAAAGCCGAGAATTTCTCCTGTGTAAATATTCGATCTCGCTCTACGTTCCATAAAAGACGGGACAAAAAACAATCGGAAATCCGAGCCGACCGACGAATTTCGGGAGACCCCCCCTCACCTGGCGGAAGCCGGCGGAGAAATAAAATTCCATCCCGTGCCTTCTCGCGAGCCGTCTCACCGCCCGCCGTGCAAATATTTCGCACACATTCCCGGTTGAATGGTGCGTGAGAGAGCGCCGAACTCGACGGCTGTCGGGACCGCTTCCGTGTGTAGATCGCATGTATTCCCCTATGTGCGTACATTCTCAAACACCGAACGCGCCTTCCCCCGCGTTATTCGTTGAACTAATTAAACGCCATTCTCAAAATCACTTTATTCTCCCAAAGCGAACTTCCAGTTTGACGAAGAATAAATTGAGAGCGACAAGCGTAAAGAGCGGACGCGTACGCGCACGACGATCCCTATCAGTCAAATCCCATTAATCACGAGATGAATATTTGCCGTGGAGCGAAGGACAAGAGAAAGAAAGAGAGAGGGAGAGAGAGAGAGAGACGCACAGGTCGGTGGCTGCGGGGCAAGAAAAAGGCGCGCGCAAAAATGCCGCCTCTCCCTTCCTCGGCGAGTTTCCTCGTCGGCAAAGCCGGGGAACAGATATTTCGCGCACGGTGTCGGCCGAACGATGCGTGAGAGAGCGTCGAGCCCCGTCGGCCTTTCTCCGCGTGTGCATTGCGTGTGCGAAGAGCCGCCACACACAGAGCCGCCCACATAGTCATACACCGGCGGCGGCCGACGTTGAATACGAGGAGGGAACACACTTCGTGCGTGCTGTAAGTTCCGTGCCGGTATGCGTGCGGTAGTATTCCTTGCGTGAGCACGATATTTCAGTGTATACGCCGTGGCGGCGTGTGCGTGGGCGTGCGTGCGCGTGTGCACGCTTCCGTGCGCCGGTGTACGTGTATCGAAGCCGGAGTTAGGGGCAACGGAGAAGGGAGTAGGGGGACAATAACAGAGCCGCGTTTTCGGGCAACGACCCGTCGCCATCCCTTCGACCTCCACCCCCGTGTGCCGTGTTCCAAACCAACCAACAGCCCCCCTCACCTCCCCCTCTTATCCCCCTCGCGCCACCGCCGCCCATGTCCCCTCTCGCCTTCGTCCTCTTTTCCGTTCTTGCCCACACGCCTTCTCCTCCTCCGCCCTCGACATCCACCTAGTCCTAGCCTTGTTCTCTTCTTCTCGCTTCTCTTCTCTTTCCCCTCTTCACCTTCCTTCTTTCCCCGTCGCTTTCCCCAGCACAGTTCTACCACTTTTCGGCTCTCCTTCTCACCCTTCGCGAACGTCGAGCCTCGCGACGTTAAAATAAGAGAAGATTCGCAGGGTCGAAGAGCGAGGACCGACTCTCCTTCTCCTGGATAGATCTTTATTATTCCGAGCCCCCGAGTATGTTATTTCGAGCGACGAACTTTGACGGACGAGTGCCTCCGCGCAGATTGTGAGTGTGATGGATTGCGGGCTAAAGTTCCGGGGGCGAGTGCGGGCCAGTAATAATTTGGCGACCGTCTAGATTTATCGGCCGCGGTGGGTCGAGGTACGGAGACCGAAGAAGGACGTAAGAACGAAGAGATAACTGAAAAAAGGCGTGAAATTAAAAGATTTTGTGACAATCAAAATTCGTTAATTCCATCCGCGATATATGGAACCGATCGTGCGAACAACGAAGGTGAAAGAGGTAGAAAAAGTTGCGAGAAAAATTGGTAGAGGGGATGGAACGTTATAGAATATAGAATTATATATCGGCATAATCGGGAGGCATGATGAGGAGTATAACGAAACGAACGTACGGAGCCACTTTCTCCGCATTAATTAGTTCCGCCACCGATGTGAATGCGCCCCACCCTCCCGAAAATACTCCGACCGCGTCCTAGTGTGGCCCTGAACACCCTCGTTGTGACCCCCTGGATGAGACCACTTCAGAATTCGAGGGGCTCCATATGGGTTGGTGGCAGGGGGTGGCCTCGCGGGGGTGACAAGTGTCGTTGACGCGCGAACGCGCTGGTTATTGCTTCGTGCACGCAGCCACTCGCCATTGTCGCGCGAAAACGAGTGCGCGGAAGGGTTGTAATCGTCCCGTCAAAAAGTCCAAATGAGGCTGGTGGATCGGCACAGTACGCAATGGCAATTCGCTCGGCCCCCCTTAAAACAATTCTTTGCCCCCTCGCCAAAAGGCAAATTTTAAGCGCCCCGAAGTCGGGACGCAAAATGTTTCATATCGAAGGAATCGAAGATGTGCGGGGAAAAAAAGGAATCGGAATTTATAGTAGCGGTAATCGCGTGGCGTCGTGCGGTGACAATTTGCAGGAGTTTGATTAAGTTACTCGGGCCGCTCACGTCGCATCCCGCTGATTCGCCCAGCGCGGCCATAAATCGCTCCGCTCACTCGTTTCGTCGGCCGCAAAACAACGCGAACGCGCCACCTTAAAACATTGATCCGCGCGGCGTCGAAATTACGCCCGAGAGTAACGCGTTCTCCATTAGGCCTCATGACTTAGGACGAACGCGGTAGCCGTGGTTAAGGAGGCGGCCGCCACTTTCTCACGATCGACGCGATGGAAAAGGCTGAATAAACTAGAGCAGGAAACGGGTGCAGCGTTCGCCGAATTCTTAGCAACTTCATCCTAAGAGCACCGCCTGTCTTTCGACGTATCTCAAAATCGCACAAAACTCGAAAATACGTCATAATGAACGAAGACGACATCGTTTTTGTCCGAACAATCCCATTGACAATTACTCTCGAGTCTCTGGTCCCATCAAGCCACGGTATGCCAAAAAGGCGCACCTATACTGCCGAGTCTCTGGCCGGGACAATTTCTCATGCCGATTATCTCTTTTCCCTGGGAGCAAAGTTTTACGCTTGATCCCCGAATATTATTGTCCCGGCGGTCCTCCGTCGTCTGACGAGTTCCGGTGTGAACGAACTCTGGCTTGTCTTTCCCACCCTCGCGGACCCTCGCAAATGCCGCCCCCTCCACCCCGCTGGCGCAGTAAAGTTGGACGGCCAGACGGATATTCGGCGTCGTGCGTGCACGACGTCCCCAACGAGGAAGGGGGGGGGGGGGGGGGGGTTTGGTTTGAAGGGGTTTGAAAAGGGGGTGGCCGGGCGGCGGGTGGGTGGCTGGCTTTGGTCGAGAGGGAGTTTGGGCGAGCGAAAGGGTCGCGTTTGTCGGCAGAATTCGACCCGGCGCGCAAGCCGCTCGACAAAGGCGCGCGCGGGCCACTCTGATTTAATTGTCGTAATTATATCGTTTCTCTGCCGTACCGGCGCTGCCGAATTACGATCGCTCGCGCTTTTTCGACGACGACGATCGAGCGAACACGAGCCCGGCCCGGTGATCGCCCGGACGTAACGAACGGTTCGCGCCGAGAGCGGGCGTGTGCGCGAATTTACATCCACGCCGTTCTCCTTTTTTTTTTTCGGGTCTAGGGGAATTAATTTCGCGGGATTTTTTCGTGGCAGGTGTCGAGTTCGAGAGACGGGTAATAATGGATGGGTGATGGACAGGGCGGATTAGATGGATGGACGTGCGCGTCGTATTACCGGCTCTTCCGCTCTCGTTCTCTAAGAATCTCGCGACAAATGCATTCGTCGTGAATGCGTGCTCAATAGGACGCGTGTAAATAAATATCAGGCATCGCATTCGTGAGAGACCACTGTAACGTTTATCATGACTACAGGCTGTACAGACTGGCCGGACAGAGATGCCGGTGCGGTTCGCGATATCGCAAAATGAAGACATGCGATCGTATGAAATCGTACGATGTACTCGATCGTATTCGATAAATTAAGAGCGAAGCGCTTCCACGCGCAACCGGCCTGCATCACGCTCCAGCGGGTAACGATTTAACAAGGACAGCGTCCGCTTCTTTGATTCCCGTCGACTATCGGCCCCGCTCAGCTCTAAGAAGCGGCAGCAACATTCCGGACACGCTCGGCCAGCGGACGCACCATAAAAAGCGAGGAACGCGGCGCATTTTATTTCTGCCCAAACCCTCGCCCTCGTCGTCTCATAGAGTCGCGGCATGAGCTTCGCGAAGATTCCGTTTACGGACAACGTGTCGCGTGAACAAAGTCGGCGAGCTCGCCTCTATATGTGTTTGTGAAGAAGATCCCTGCGAGAGAGCGTTCTTTCACGGAAGACGAAATGGGGTGAAGGAAGAAGAAAAGCGGAAGCGAGACTGATGGCGATTCGGCGGCGGATAGTCCGAGGCGGGCATGAAAATGAAATACGCATTCGATGACGACGCTTATTGGTTCATGGGTGTTGATCGACACTTTCAAAATCCACGTTCAATCGAAATTCTCAAAATTCACTATAAATTGCTGTTTTAAGAATCACACGTATCAATATGAATCACATTCTACAAAGAATTATGAGCATCTAAGAATCTTATCAGGCGTCGCCATACCTAACTTCTTCCCCGATAGCAATTTTGGCGCAGACATTGACGAGCCAATGACTTTGAAAATTTGCGATGCACCGTAGACCGCAGCGCTATACGTCGCATGACATTATGCAGTACGTCGGCGAATGGGAAAGTTGCCTTAACTCTTTGTTCATCGAAGTAAGTACCTTTCCGCAAATCGTCGCTCATCCCGGCGACAGGACGAAAAGTGACTCGGGCAGTTTCGGAAAGTTCCTCGTCAATTATTCAATTTCCAGACACACGGCCTCCGGGAAGGCAGCGCGGGATCAGATAAACGTAGAGAAGGTAAGGCGCACGACAGCGTCGTCCACGGCTGAGAGCTAATAACAGGGCAGCGACGAAACCAACAAAAAAAAAAGGAAAGAGAAATGACCCGCCACTGTCTCCTGGCCCGTTCGTCGCAGGTTTATCGAAAAGCTCTTGGAACGAAGTCGAGCATTGGCCGGGCGAGTACAGGGATATATGCGTGTGGGGGACCCCATGGGTGGCCGACAAACACAGTCTCACACAAAGCGTGAACGAGAGGGGGAGGTAGGAGTGGAACGTGAGCGGAGAGGTTGGGAGAGAGAAGAGGAGTGAATAAAGGAGGATCGACTGCGTCTGACGCATGAGGGTGGATCTTGAAATCTCAGACGGTCAGCGAGTGATGGGAACGCTAATTAGCTGCTTGGATGGACAGTAATGATAGGGGCGATTACCGTTACCCTTGGCCCTTTTTCCCGAGCGACGTAATTGCGCTGTTGTTGTCGCTAAAAAAGCACTTTCTCGCAAGGGGTGGACAAAGGCAATGGCATCGAAGGAGGGTGGATCATTCGGCATCGAACGGAACGAGAGGATGATAGATTGGCTTCGCTCAATTCGCCGGACGACTTTAATTGCAGTTTAATTGCATCAATCGCGCTGGACGGTTTGTCGGTGAGATAGCTGTCTGAAAAATTCAGCACGCGCCACTCGATCCCCGTGCCGTTCCTCTTCGTCTCCACGAAACAAAATAACTAAACCGACAGAAGTAACGGACTAACAGAGAGCGCAGCCGTGCGATTAAGCATTGCGAACTATTCCTCAAGATCCCGGGCGAGCATTTATCGGGAAGTTGCCGCGGAGGAAACAAAACTCGCGAAACCATCTGCCGCGATGGCGAAGTTTAATAAAACAGCTCGCTTTAATAAAACATCGCCTATAAATAAGGACGAATATACCGAACGAGGCCCGACAAAGGAGAGCGAGCCAGTGCCAACTGTGGCGGTTATCGAAAGGGCGCGGGTGGAACAAAGTCAATCGACAACGCTGCGAAGGACAAAGACGGCGAGAGAGGACGCGTACGGTGAGCAAAGCGACAGAAAGAGCCCAAAGGCAAAGCACGCGAAACGGAGAGAGGGGGAGAGAGAGAGAGAGAGAGAGAGAGAGAGAGAGCGAGAGAGAACTGACCAGGACGCATATTCGGTGTGCGTGAGACCCTCGTCGAGTGACCAACCCCCAGCAGTTCGAGGGGGTGAGGGGTGGCGGCAAAGGCGGGTAGAGGTTTGGATAGGACGAAGAGGAAGAGGTGGAGAAAGGAGGGAGGGTCGTCTGGATGAGAGGCAGAAGGGAGGGCGAGGGCTAGGACTAGAGGGAGAAGGAGACCGCGTGAAGAGGGAGGAGAAGGGAAGCGGGAGGAAGCGAGAGGAAGCGAGAGCCAGCGAGGGACGGAGGGTGAGTGCGCGGGTTGCGTCTGGTGGCGCGACTTGACCCCGGTTGACCCGAGACTCCTCTTTCCTCTTCCTCTTCTTCCCTCTTCGTCCCCGCGCCGTTCCACCCCTAACGCCCTCCGCGTCTTGCCATCCCCCCGCCGCCATGGGTAATTATTGATGTGTCCGCCGCCGTCGCCGCCGCCGCCACCCTCCCGCACCCCGCCCTTCACAGAAGGCCCACGAGAGTAGAGAGAGAGAGAGGGAGAGAGAGAGGGAGCGAGAGAGGAGAGAGACGGGGAGAGAGTGCGTGTACGCACCGACCGTGAACGAACGCACACGCACCAACAGCCAGCGCGTAAAGGCGAGACAAATCAGACACGGCGACCTCGCTCGCGCGACCGCCAAATTCTGTCGAACGAACAATGAACCGAACCCAAATCAAATTTCCCGTTTCCGCGGAAACTTTTATGACCTTGCCCATTGACGATTTCCAACCGAAATGCATTTGTTCGACTACGGTCGCTCTCGGTGACGGGAAACTTCGGTACCTATAGCTCCGCGGAAGGTTATACCTTAAATCGCTGAATTTTGATCGTTGCATATTGTCTGTTGCAGGATGCATAGAGCGGGCGTAGCGGCGGGTATCATTCATTATGTTACTAGGTGAGCGTCCTACATTTATATTACTTTTAAAGTCGACGCGCTCCGCGGTTAACACACGACCGGTCGGACCTTAAATTCCGATAGCGACATCCGCGGACGTCGGAACTATTCTTATCGGTCATTTTATCGCTACACCGATAGGTCAGATTTATCTAAACTGTCAGTCCGTGTAACGACCGCAAAGGTCGATAGGAAAACTTACGTCCAATAGCCACGTCAAATTTCGCCCAGCCGCGCCGCTCATCCGACGAACTTTCGGAAAAATCCGTCGCTCGCAAGAAGCGTCGCTCCGACTTTAATGAAATTAAGGGTAGCAGGGACAATCGTTACGGCGGATCGGAAAAAGCCTGCCCACCCGTCGGACACTCCTCTCGTTACCGTCTCGCGAAAGCGGGAGGGGGTGGGCGCGTACGTGACCGAGGAATTTATTTCCATCACGCCGATGAGAAGTGGATCGTCGTCGTCGTATTCGTATTCGAAATCCGTGTAATGCCCCCGCGACGACGTGTCAGCCTGAAAAGGCACGGCGACGGGGGCAAGTAGTTATCGATCAAGTTAAGTCGACAAAATGGGTAGCCTCGTTAAGGAACTTCGTTACACCGCCGTCGTTTCTCCCCTTCGCCCCCTCACCCCCTCGCCACGCGACTCTCCTAACCGCCTTCCCTTCATCCCCCCCTGACTCTTCCGCCCTGTCCCTCACCGCCGAGTCAAAGTAGCTTTCAAACTCGCAACTTTCCACTCTGCAGTAAGTAGTGTACACCAGTCAAGTAGCAAGGTTATTAGGCGCTGTAATTTTTGTTACGTCCCCCGAGGCATTCCATCCAGCTCAGGGCGGGACGTTTATCGGCGATTAAAGGGCCAGGTAGCGTGGAATCTCTCTAGGAGGCGCGCGCGTAGGGTGGCGGCACTAAAACCGGAGGCCGGCTCGCGCGAATTTTTCGTTGCACGCAACGCATTCCGCGTTACGCTGATTCTCGGCCGATCTCGAGTCTCGAGCCGCGGCTTGAAGCTATTTCGTGCCGTCGCGGCGTCGGCCGGGCCGATCGGGGAAATGAGACGATAGCAATAAGGCCGGCGAAATTTCTACTCGCGTGGAACGTCAGAATTACGCCGACGCTTTTCGACACTATCCGCGCCCCGTCGTATTTCACCGCGCGATAACGTCGGCGGGCGTATCGATCAAGCGGGGCTGGTAACGTGATCAGATGTTGTTACACACGTTTTACTTCGGGGATGCTCATCGGGCCGATAAGGGGGGGGGGGGGGGGGGCGGGGGGGGGGGGAGAAAAGAAGTTCCACCACCTCGGCCCACTCGGCGCGGTCGGTCGGGATCCCGTGGAAATACCGAAAATCCTAGACGGCCATAACTCTTGGCACGTAGGTAGCGCCGCGGCATAATTCACTCCGATTTCGCATCGTGCCAGTTCGTTCTCGATTCGGCAAAGTGGACCCTTGTGTAAACCTCTTGCACGCCCGCCCCCGCTCGCACCCCCTCCCCCTCCCCCTCCCCATCCCGACACGCCGCCGTGCCCCAGCTGCGAAGCCGAAAAGAGTTACGTCACGAGTACTACACGCTCGCAGTCGCCCTCGAAAAATGGCGAGTGGGAAGAGGCGCGCAGTTAGAGAGGACCGAGGGACGGGACGGCGGCGGGAGAAAGAGGGAGAGTCGGACACGCGTCCATTCATCCCCGTGAATGCAGCGTTTACATGCATAATGTCCGGGCGGTAATGCGTTTACCACGTCGACCGTGGAAGAATTATGCTACTGTTTAAAAAGAGCAGTTTCCTGCCGGCTACGGTGGAAAAGCGCGATGAAGAGGGTGCGCGAGCGAGATGGAGAGGCGCGAAAGGGAGGAGGACGAAGTTAGGAGGGAGGGCGAACAGCGTTAAATACCCACAGCCCGACGCGACCCAGTGGCACACTGTTTCCATGCAAATTCTGTTTACTCTCTCTCCCGTCCCTCTCCCTTCCCCCCTCGCTTGCCGCCTCTCTCTCTCTGTCTCTCTCTCTCTCTCGCTCTCCGCCTCACACTTTCTCTCGTGGATGCGCGACGCACGTGTGCATACGGCGTTTGCACCACGCATCCCCTCACCGACACCCTTGCCACCTACGCTCTCCCCTAGCATCCCCTAACTCGTACATATCCCGCGCGTATTCCGCGCGTATCGTTCGCCGTGCTCCCGATTCCGTTCCTCCTTCCGCTCCCCGCACCCCCCCTCGGCACGCTCGATATGCACGCGTTGTTCGCGCAATTTACTTCCTCACGTATATATCTTTGCCGTTTGTGGAACGCTTTCAGCAGAATCCCGGAATCCTCGGTCAAAGTTCCTCTATTTTTGCACGGAGAGCATGATACATTACGTTCAGGGGAATTCCGCTTTGCAGGCTGATTATTTTATAGGCCGCTCCACTTCTTCGCCCGCTGGCCGTGCCTCCAAACGCCGTTTGTCACCCCCTCCCCTCCCCCCCCCCACCCCTGCGCCCCCTTCGACGGCTGCCTGTTTCGTCGATTTTAATTAGCGGACTTTGTTCCGCACGTAGGGCTGAATTTTCGTCGATAATCTCCATTTGTCACTGGCACCCGTTCGACGGAATTTCCAGGAACGCGAGCAGCCCCTGTTCCTTTCTCCCTCTCTCGCCTCTTCCGTTTCTCTTTAACGACGTCTTTCGTGCCGGCCACGGGTCGTACCGTGCTTTCGTGGGCGAGACAAAGAGCGGAATCGAGGAAAGCGGAAGGTGGAAGAAGGAGGCCGCGGGACTCGGGGGCGTGGGGCCGACGGGGGTGCGAGGGGGTGGAAACGAGACGGGCCACGTTAGGTACCCGTTTTGGCAAGGGGTTGCGTGAGAGACGCCGAGACGAGGCCTCTGCGTGCGTCGGCTCCGACGTCGAGGTGGTTGAACCCCCGCAAAAAGCTAGAAGCTCAAAGCTGGTGCGGTTGTCGGCGGGGTAAGGGTGGCTCTACCGGGTGGAGAGGAGAGAGAGAGAGAGAGAGGGTGGGTGGCTGGATGGCGAAGAAGGGCGGAGAGTCGCCTTCACTCTATCTTTCTTCCTTTCTTTCGCCTACTCTCTCCCACCCTCCTCTTCCTTTCCTCGTCTTCTCTGTTCTTTGGCATTTTCTGCTTCACTCCCGTATGCTCTCCTTCTCGCGCCACGGCTCGGGTCATAGAAGTGGCTAGGATCTAACCTCACTGAGGAAGGTTTTGCACAGCGCGCACGCAACTCGCACAAAGGAACGGCGATGGATGCGTGGATAAAGAGTGCCGTATAGGATGGTGGGAATAATTTGTCAGGAATACCAGAACACCACCCGCCGCGCCGGTAGTGCATATTCCCGATCATTACATCATCCGTCAGGATCGAAGTGGCGGGGAGAAGCTTGTAGAAGAGAAACGTCGATGAAATTTGCCGCGCGGTATAAAAAGGAAGCAGTTGTCAGTTAGAGGTCGACGGCTCTCGCGACACTTATCGCGGGCCTGTGTAGGGGCGAGCGCGAGAGCGGTTTGCATAACGGGGTGGCTGTCGAAAATCATTAAGCGCGCGCTCAATATTGATCAGCAGCCGGTAAAATGTTAAATGCACAGTCAAAGCTGCCCCGGGCTCATGAAATATCCAAGGGCCGAAAAGCGTCGCGACCCGGTTACGCGACTGCTCGCACACTAGGGAGCATGCGATCGCATCACACTACCTCTACACTCAGCGCAGTTGTGTCGGCGTCGATGTCGCATGAATCCTCCACACAGAGATAGAACTTTTCGTACGTTTCCTTCCTCGGGGTCCTTAGGAGAAGGACGTCTTTATCTCCGGTCGATGGGACTGGCTCCACTCTTTTTCCTTCCCTAGGCAGAAGGCAGCGGGCGAGGGTGGGCCGGGAAGGGAGGAAGACGTGAGAGGGATGAGACGTGCGCGTGGGAGGGAGTGGACGGACGGACGGACGGACGGTCGCGCAGAAAAGAGGAAGAAGAAATTACGACGAATGTACCCGTGGAGTCGACGAACCCGGTACGCCGGCCGCGCCGCCGCCACCGCCGCTGCCACTGCCGTCGTTCTCATTATCGTCTCGGCTTCGATTGTTCCGGCTCGGCAGGTACAGGTGCAACCAGGTACACGCTCTATTCCGCTTCCGTTCGATTCTTCGAGTTCCGAGGCCCGAGAGAAAGAGCACGTGCCCAGAAGTGTGCGCTGCCCCCGTGCACGTGCACGCCCTCGTCTCTGTATGAGGGTGTTTCAGCAATCGGTGTATTGGTACCGACGAAAGGGGTGGGGGGAGGGTGCGAGAGAGGAAGAGACAATGATGCAAAGTGAAAGAAGAAAGACCGCCGAGGTATGTCGGTCGACCTTTGATTATGTCCGACAGAGAGTCCGTGATATTAAAGACAATTACGGCCTCTACAGGGGTAATCTATATTTCTCTCCTCTTTCCTACCTCCTCCCTTTTCGTCTCTCCGCTTCTTTTTCTTTCGCCCCCTGCCTCTCTATCACCCTCTCGCTCCTGCGATTCCTTCGACTCCTTCGTAACCTATAGAACAGCAGGCAGAACGCCAAAGCGGCTGACTTGAAACGGCGACGAGGCCGGAACGACTACCTACACCCCCTTCCACCATTCTTAACCGCCTCATATCGAGCACGGTACCTGTGCAGTTGTGCACGTGTTCCGTACGTGATTCCCGGGGATGTAGCCGAGGATCGGACGCTCTCGGAATCGGATGGCCAGTTCTCCCCCGCTCCGCTTCCCCAGGAAATCCATCTCTCAAACTTTAACCTCGTACACTCGCGCAGTGTGCCTCGGGATTATAGAAACAGTTTAGCAGACATCTTTCGTGCGCGCTACCAATGTCACTCATTGTCAGCTGTCCCTCGCGCGACGTCAGCTTCGATCGTCACTTCCGCGATCGCACCAAGTGCAATTTTCAAATGGCGCCCATTCGTGCGCGCGACTTTCGAGGCACGTTGACCAACGACAGGAGCGCAGTCGAGCGGTTCCGTAGCTCCAGTTCTTAGCAGTCGGCGGCAAGGAAATTTCCTCCCATTTCGGCGCTGTTCCTCCGTCGCGTGAATAAGTCAGGAGCGTCCCGGATGCGGTCGTATGCACGACACACGCTCACGTTTATGCGCCAGTTGCCGTGGCCGGGCGAAGGCGAAGGCGAGGGTCCACTGTAACCGAGCGGCGTCTCATTAATAATGGAGACAATTCTATTACAATGCGAGGGCGGAGGGTAGAGCACGCACGCCACCCCTCGAGTGTCGTCTAACATGTGCGTGAACCGACGACCCTCCCTCCCTCCCGTCCCTGCGCCTCGCTTCCCATGTATTTGCATGCAGCTTTTGCGTGTACGCGCGTCGAGAAAGAGAAACGTGGACGATGCTCTCTCGGGCACGGCGAATCAAATATCGATCGCGCTTCCAAGTATTACAGTTAAAAGCCTATTAAAGAAGTACCATCGAGCAAGTAGTCGAAGTATAGTTAAAGTTCGAAATTTCTGTTGACCGTTGTTTATGCAATTAGATGCGACGGATAATGGGGGGACTGAGGGTGAAGTTATGCGGGCGCAGTTTAGGTTTTCATGGCGGCATTATATTCTCCTTTCCGTCTTCCATCTCGCTTCTCCCTGCTCGTGCATTGGCATGCCTGCGTGCGTCACCGGTTTGTTAGGGAACGCACGCGGTCCGCGCACGCCGTGCGGAATTTCTAACAATAGCGCGATAATGCGATTATTATTACTTAATTACGGGACCATAATCGTGCACCTCGGTTGAGTGACAAGCAGCGAACGTAGAAGTGACGATCAACGTGGACGAGTATATTTCTGTCTCATTCTGGATGCGCGGTAGCCCTTTCCTCGTTCAACGAGGTCGACAGTCAACAAAAATGTGCGCGGGCGCGAGAAAGAGAGAGAGAGAGAGAGAGAGAGAAAGAGAGAGAGAGAGAAAGAGAGAGAGAGAGAGACATAATAATGGAGGATCAAACTGAAACAAACTTTTTCGCTGAATAAACGATGGATGAGAATTTTTGAAGTTCACAGAACGCACGCAAACTTTTCGAGACAGACCTACGCAACGCCTATTGATGTGATACGTAAGACAAGAGTTATGGCAGGTTATACTACAGGGGCGCATCAGCATGGGCGGGGGTAATTGCGTAATGCCTCCAATTTGAGGCGACCTTTTTTCGTATCGTTTCGACTCGACTGAAACATAAAGAAGGCGAGGGCGTGTGCATGTGAACGTGGCGCGTGTATGTGTATCTGTGAACCCTCGTGGCGGGAGCTATCATCTTCTACGTAAAGCAGCATAAGCACTTGTACGCGCCGCGTTCATAAGATAATTGCGTAATCTACTCGTGTGCCACAATCAACCCCCGCAAACGCCACCCCTTCCGACCCGTCCCCCCACCCACCCAGCGACCCTGCAGTTTACGTATATGCATGCACACGTGGGCGGAGTGAGAGAATAGGAAAACGTGCGCGAGCTAGAGCGCGACTAGGGAAAGTGCGACGGAGTGAGGCGAGGTTGGAAGGAGAAGGACGAAAGAACGGGAAGGGTAGGAGAATGATGGAGAAGCATCCCGATGCGTGTGTGCGTAAGCATAGCGCGCGCACACGCTCCTGTCCCACGGACACATACACGCTGTCCGTGTGTACGACGCGAATATAGCCGCGACGCGTTATGCACGCAGCCTCACGCTTCGCAAAGTAGAAAGCAGATCTACCACCTCTGCGCGCATATCTCGCCTCTCTTTCTCTGTCTCTGATGGCCTCTATCAAGCACGGTTATACACGGGCTACACGCAGTGTTTGGAGACTCCTCTAATCTCTGTTTCCTACGTCGCACAGCCATTTAACGCGCTCCCAACACACGCCGGCGCGGTCTTCGTTCCATCGGCGATAGGGCAATTTAGAGATCGGCGAAATATGAAACGGCCGCAGGATAAGTATTGACGGATCTGTCGGACGAGTTGGCGGGGGAGGGAAAAAGTGGAGATCGGGTGTGCCCGAAGGCAATTAAAGCGGTCGGGAATTTCTCAGCCTCCCACCGCCCATTTAAATCGCGTGACTAGGAGAACGTTTCCCAGGGAGTGCCGGCGGAAGGGTTAGGATCGTCCTGGGCCGCGAAGAGCGTGCCAGGAAGAGTTATGGCGCAGACATTAAAGAGTACGCGGTGCGTTTCGGAATATGTTCAATCTTCGAGCTAGAACAATTTTGAGCGTTTCATCGGTAGCGACGGGAAAGATTAATGATAGGGATTACGTGCGGTGTGCAAAGGGCAGCACGTATTATGGAGTCGAAGACAAGAATATTGTTTGGTCGACCTGTCTCATTGCACCGCGCACCTTGCGTGAGTTTGATTGCTGAACGCGGAGAGTTTCTCGCTCAACGACAGGGACCGCGAAACTTGACGTCAGTCAGTAAGAACCTTTCTTATTACAAACCCTACACGGCCGATTAAAACGTTATTCCGCTTTTACTGTCAGGATAGGTGTCGAGATCTCGCAAAGAGCCATGAAGCCGGATAAAAGCGACGGTGTCCGCGCAAAAACGCCGCCGCGCCGCTCGAGTTCGGCGAAGGAAGGGAGCGAGAGAAAGGACGAGAAGAAACAAGCATCCTCGCCTTCCCGTCGTACAAGGCGAGCGCATCGAGATTCGTTCAGGAACGAGGAGGACGAGCGACAAGTGACGTCGGTGAGTAAAATCGGCTCGATAATGTCGTTCGAGCGGACGTCGAACGGCGGATAATGAGGAGATCGCCGATACATTGAGCGAGCGAAGGCTTGGGGAGCGAGAGCAAGATCGTTCGGCGGTGGCGTCAAGGTCGCCGAACAAAGAATGGCGTCGCGAACACCGGCGTGGAAGGCACGTCGAAATCGATTGGTCGCGCTTCTCTCTCTCTCTCTCGATCGTCGATCGTCGATCGTCGGCCGATCCGCTTCAGGTGCGTTCGTTTCTTTCGACACGCGTATTCCGTGCGTTTTCTCATGCCGGGCAGGGGCGTAAGAAACGATGCTTCGGGAGAAAGAAATGGTCGAGGGGGAGGAGGACAAGGTGAGGGTGGGGGGAATATCGCCCGGATAGATCGTCTCAGTCTCACGCATTTCGTTTCTTATATCGCGGCAAGAAGACACGCGGGACGACGTGGATCGCAACAGAAGAAACGCGACGGATCGTGGGGTCTCGGCTGGATGCTGGATTTGATACGTCGCCGCCCGAGTATGGCGGTACGGGACGATGAAAAGTTTTACGAGCGGGTTTATAGATCGGCGAGGAGAGTTTTATATAAATTTCGGCCGTCGGACGGATGGCGCGCGGCGTTCGCAGTACTTTAAGTAACGCGCGGCTCGGTCGGGTCGGGGGTGCCGGTAGAATGCGAACGGCGACGTCGGGCGAATTTTCGGGAACGGACATTCTTCGGGAGCCGCGTCGTAAATTGCCGTTAACCTTAATCAGAGAAAAACAGCGCGCCAACTTTCGGACGCGCTTACCGACGCGCGTGAGTTACGGCTCGGCAAGATCTGGTTCGAGAAATATCGGACGAGTGATTTCCCGCAGGACCCCGAGAGCTCTGAGCGATGAATCGTCGCGCCGGCTTTACGAACATCGCGTAACCGTCAATTAACCACCCCATACTCCTAATTTCCAAGCACACCGCAAGCCTTTACGGAATCCAATTACCCCGTCACCGAAAGCAACCTACCGTCCCGGAAGCGGACTCGTCTCACTGTTATCTTAATTTTTACTCATAAAAAAAAAGTGCACACCCCCGCGCAGTAGGACTTTGGAATCCGCATCGTCGGAGGACAATAACAACGACAGCGAGAGCGAGGGCCGGCGAACGTGGAGAGGGTGGCGTGCGAAGCGGAAGCGGACGGTCATCTCGCAACCTTGAAAAATATCGTCGCCAGCAAGATTTTCCGCAGGTCGAAAACTGGTTGGCGCGTCGAACGGGCGCCGGCGAGAGGCGTCTTACGTCCTGAGATACGGCAGATCGCGGCGTAGGGTGGAGAGCGAGAGACGGAGAGAAAGAGAGAGGGGGTGAGACGTGGACGGAGACGGAGAGCGAGGACGAGATCGGTGGAATGAGATATAGAGTGCGGGCGAGAGAAAGACGGCGGCTGGCGGCTGGCGGCTGGCGGCGTGGAGGCTGATGACGCCAGCCGGACCCGGACCTAGGTGGCGTAACGGAAGGGAAGTGGAAGTCTGTGAAGGAGGAGGCGCGCACAGACGGCGGTATCGACCGGCTCCGGACCTGCCCCACGCCACTCTCTAACGCCGCCACATCGCCACCACCCCCGCGTTGGCCCACTACCACACTGCACCGCGTCTTGCCTTCCGTTCGCACGCTAGCCCCCTCAAACCACACATGCACTCTTTCTATGCACGCGTGTCCGATGCGCACATCGATATGCATAACGCACATGCACGCTTCCCGACGTCAGCGAATGCGAGCCTCAAGTGGCATCGAGTGTGCGCGTGTTGACAACACGCGGGCAAGTGTGTTAAGTGCAAATACGGCGGGAAGGGCGCGAGGAATGGCGAGGAACTGTGCAAAACTTCGGGTCAAGCAGATCTTCCGTTTCGGCCGGATTCGAACAGTAGAGTACACTCTCGGCGCAGGGACGAGATGGGTATCGGTTGGGCGCGTACGGGTATGGGCGCGGAACCGTGCGAGTATATCACACACGTGTCATTGCGTGCATGCATTATGCAAGTGCGGATTCTATGCGTATGCGGTATTCGTAAGGACTGAGTTTCCCGTACGCGCCTATGAATGTGCTTAGGGGAATGTATGCGCGGCACATTGAATCTGGCACGGTACGTCGGCGTCGCGCGGACGTGTGCGACTTCTGTGCGCCGGGATGTATTAAGTTGCGTAAGTGTGCGCGTAAGCG
This sequence comes from Priocnemis perturbator, assembly GCA_963942575.1. Taxonomy (NCBI): domain Eukaryota; kingdom Metazoa; phylum Arthropoda; class Insecta; order Hymenoptera; family Pompilidae; genus Priocnemis; species Priocnemis perturbator. The sequence goes on from OZ012651.1 coordinate 13,055,634, forward strand.
CATATCGAAACTTGCGGATATTCAAAGTTGCATAAGTGCAGACGCAAGCAAGTATCCAAACTTGCAGATATCCGAAGTTGCATAAGTATGCACGCATGTATCTGCATTTCTAAGAGGGACACATGCAGCAGCCCGCGCTTTCACGCAGCCACGCTCTTCTTATTCGTCGAGCATCCTCGCAAACGCTCTCTTCTGCGCCTCGCCAAGTTTGGCGAACACGCGTTTGCACAGGTATCACCTATGCGGCGCGCTCGGTGTGCCTGCTGCGCTTGCAGTTTCGGGCGTAAACACACGTGTGGGTGCACGTGTGAACGATTACGTATGCGCGGATTCGATGGAGAACGGAGATAAGCCATCTATCGAAACAGAATCATACCGAAACGGCGAACGACGAAGAAGTTATCTCCTTGACAAATTTTCCGTCATTCTCCGGCAAACATTTTCGCGCGTCCCGAAAAATGTCCCTTTGTCGCGGCAATTCGTTACTCCCGCGATGTTCCCGGCGAGCTGCACCTGTTTCGCGTTCCGTCCGGTGCGGGCGCCTATCCATTATTGATTCCTAACTTCTACCGATTTTTTCTAACTTTCCCGCGGAAAATCCGGGAGCCGGGCGTCGGGGCACTTAAAAATTCATTCGGCCGGCAGTAAACGATATAACGGACGCGGTCCATTGTAACCGTTAAAACTCGCAGAGACATATAAATAATAACGAGGCGAGCGGCGAGAGGATATAAACGTGCGTAGTGCGTGATGTATACGTTACGAACAACGCTCGACAAACTTTTTTCCTCCGCCGCGGCCCCGAGCCCCATTATCCGCTAAAGAGAATGCCCATGCACTCGGCTCTAGGCGGTATTAACTTTTTCCCGTCCGTTAATCCCGCACAATGCCGCGACAGATGCGTTAATCCTGCCGAGTAAATACGTTACGAATTAACGTAAAAATGAATAGCATTCCGGAGCGGGAAAGCGAGCGGAGGCGGAAGCCGGGGAAAAAGATGGGCGCGCGGGCTCGAAAAAAAATCAATATCGCCCTTAATTTCGCCACCCTTCCGATATTAAAAATCTGCCGGACCGCAGGCGACGGCTAAGAGCGCGCGCTAGATAATCCGGAGTCGGGTCCGGACGATCGTTGCCGCCAATTCACGGCCTGCCGCATGCCGTATCAAAACAAGTCCGCGGCGCGGGGACCGGCTATGAGCTGGCAGAATTTTCCGGACGCGCCGTTAGTTTGCCAGCGGGACAGTCGAGCGCCTCCTGGCGCGAGACTAAAGGGAGGCGAAGTATCGTCGGCAACAAGGCAGTTAACACCGTACCGCCTGGCGCGAGGAGCGAGTAAGGGCGGTCGGGTGTGTAGAATTTGCTGGAACCTTAGTTCTCTCGCTCGTGCACGCTGACGCTTGTAATAATAAAAATAACTGGGCGCGCCCCGAGCGGCGTACAACGCTGCTGAATTCGAAAGGAATTAGACGAAAATGGGCGAAAATGACGTGAGAACATTGTTGCGGGGTGATCGATATTTGTTATTGATATTAGCAGGGGGGTGAGAGGAGATGTGACAAGTACCGTTGCGCGAGTGAGAGCGACAATCGCGATGAAGGTAGTAAAAGCAACAACGGCAACAGTAGCGGCAGAAACGCTGACGCGGAAGGGGAAAAAGCGAGAACGAGGAAGGGGCTGCCTGGCAGGTAAATTCCCATCCCTCGATAGTCTGTCGTTAAACAGAACCCCCGCGATACGGGGCCAGGGTTGTGACGCAGTCTCTCCCCAGTCTAGACGCACTCTCTCTCCTTTGCCACCCCTCGCACACCTCTCGACCCTCACGAGCGGCACTCACCGACACGCATCCATAGCCATTCCGCTTCACTCACACTGTTCCGGATTTACTGCCCTCCCCCTTTTCCTCCCCATTCTCTCTCTCTCTTCCTCCCTCAGCGGGCTTCTCGCGCCCGTTAATGCCGCGCCACGTACTCTCGAACACGTACACGCGCATAAAGATACGGCCCGTAAACCCCAACAAGCGCGAAGACGTGCATTCCGCCCGTCTGTGAGTCTACGCTCGCACGCGTGTGTGCGGAGGCGCGTTGAAACGTGTTACGCTGGCGTGGGTGAGCGTGTGCTCGGTCTACTCGCCATTACACCAACACCGGGACAGCGAGCCATGCGCGCCGACACACTGGAGCTAGGATGGCTTCTACGAGCATAATGAAAAGCAGATTAAAAACTTTCGTCGAGAGGACGAGAGAAGAACGCCGCGAGATGATTGGAGGATGAGAGCTTTCGTGCTTTCGGTCATATCATCCCTCCGCTCTCGCGTCCGCCTTCTTGAGAGTACGCAATACTTTCGTCGGACCGCGCCGCGAGGTATACGCGCATATACTCTTTTACATATCTATAGATACTGTTTCAATATATACGTGTACAGTAAGAACGGCGGGAGAGAGATAGAGAGAGGGGAGGGTTACGGGGAAAGAATTTATTGCGTTGAGATAGGTCGGTTTTATAATGTACAACGTCCCCCCGGCCTGGCCCCGACGACGATTTAGGATCCGCGATGTAACAGCCCGCTGTAACCCGGTTACGTTCCCGCTGCCGGGTGAGGGCAGATTTAACGGGGCTCTTAACAAATTCGCGCTGGCCGATTTTCGGCTGCATATTATACGCTCGCATACAATATGCATGTCGTCGTACATCATACCCTCGTATCAACCCTCCCGTGCCGTCCCCCGCAATATCTTTATACGGGAAAAATCGTAAAAATTCGCCGTCTACGCCGAGGGAGGATCCCGACGAAACTGCCACCCCCCCACCCCTTCATTACCGTGTTTATCCCGAGAAACGGCGGCGAGACGTCTGAAAAATGTGTGCCAAGGATGCGCATCCTTAATACGCGTAATCGATGAACAGGCGTGCACGCGCGCGCGCTCGCTCCCAGAGAGGAGGAAGATAAACGGCTCGCGTAAATGGCGAGGAGGAACGAAGGGTGTAATTTTTTATTGTCAAAGCGACGCGCGACGTCGGGCTGATTACGTCCACCCAGAGGAGCGTCAACGCGAAGTATGCACCCACACACTCCTGTGGGATAAAGCGAGAGGGTGGAAGGGGGCGGGAGGAGGGTAGAAAGGGGAGAGAGATAGACGGAGGCACATAGGCACATAGACACACAGCTGCTCCGAGCTTTATTAAAACGGTATATCGCCTGTTTTATCTTATACCTACAGCCTTGTATTTAAGGTTTTGAAATTCAAATGAAGCGGCCCGCTGCCTGCCATCCGCTATTGATATGCGAAATATCGCGGGTCTACCGGGACCGCCCGAACTCTCCCGCCCTCTCTCTTTCTCTCTCTCTCTCTCTTTCTCTCCCGTTTCGTCCGACCTCCGCCCACCACCGAATGGTCCTATAAAATCGCAAAAGAGTATGGTCGAAAAAAAAAAGCACGAAAGGCACGAGGTGGCGAGAGGGAGGGAGAGGGCGAAACTGCGAGCGGCGTGAGAGGAAGTGAGAAGGGTGCGGCACGAAGCCCGCGATTCCGCGTGCACGAGCCCAGCGCCGATGTCCAAAAGTTTTTTCCGCTGGTTAACGCGGTGACGCCTGATCGATCGTCATGACGGGGACCCCCGCCGATTATTCCTCGTCGTTGAATAACAATTTTATCGCTGACCTTCCGACGCCACGTTTTTTTTTTGTCCCCCTTCCGCTGTCGCGGAAATATTGGCCGCGAAAATTGATCGTCGCGCGTGGGTCAACGTCGGACCGTCTCGAGACCTTCCGCTGTTCGCTCTTGGCGTAATCTTGTCGCTGGCACGACGCACGACACAGGCAACCGCATGTACTTTGAGGGAGACTCGACTCACGCACGGAACTCATCCAATCACGCGTGTGCAGCGAAGGATGGTTCGGAGGGATAGCTCGAAGGATAGCTCGATAGACGGATAGACAGATGGGTAGATCCTTCGATTGATCTGGCACGAACGTCAGCGAGGGATATTTCTCCGACACACGTATCCTCTTAACGTCCCTCCAGCCCGAATTCTCCTCTACACCGATTTCGAACCGCGCGTACACACGGCTCCGTGGACGTATTTGTCGGTCGTCGCGCGCTCACGTATGCGCTCGTGTGTGTGTGCGTGCGCGTGACACGTAAGTTACACGCGCACAGAAGCAGGAGAAGCACTCGCACAGGGAACCTTGCAAGAACGAAGCGTCGAGGGAGGAGGGGGTGGAGGTGGAGCGGCAGATAGAGCCAGGACGAGAGATACAGAGAGCTCCAAGTTGGCGAGCGAGCGAGCGAGAGGTCGGATAAGAGGGAGAAGGTTAGAGAGGGAGAGGCACGCAGACACTCGCGAAATTACGACCTTCGCTTACGTCTGGATACATCGCTCGAGTGAACGAGCTAGCGCCAGCAGCGGACGAGCAGGGTTTATAGGGTTGCTGCAGCAGGTACGGCAAGGGACGCGCGAGGGTGGACGTAGGGGGCGCGCTGTAGAGAGAGAGAGAGAGAGAGAGAGAGGCAGCGGCGGAGGAAGAGGGTTGGCGGATGGTAGGACGGTGGTTACGGGGACGCACACACCGACGTGGTTTTACTGTTTCGGAAGTCTAGCCGCCCCCAGGCTATCCAGCCACCCCCTTCAGCCCCCTACCAACCCCCTTTCCGGCACTGCCGGGGTCCCGCCACCCCCTGCGGGCGGCCCACCCGCTTATACGACCTTCCACCCCCTTCGGCCAGACTAGCACACACCGAAGTCGTAAACCTGCACCCTGCGCTCTCTCATCCTCCCTCATCCTCCCTCATCGTCCCTCGTCCTGCCCCGTCCTGCCCCGTCCTCCCTTATCCTCCCTCATCCTCCCCCATCCTCTCTCGCCCGCCCGGCCTTCTCTTACCCCGTCTCTTTGCCTCTGTCTCCGTTTCTCTTTCTCTATCCCGCTCCATCGCTTACGCGCACACACTTGGACTTTCTCTGGCCCCTCTACGTACACGCCGTCCACACGGAGGGCGCGCGCGCGCCCGCCCGCGCCTCCACCCCAACGGTCCACCCCGAAACCCCCGTTTTCGAGCTCGCACGGATACCTCGAATGCACCAGCTCTTTCTCATCGTCTGTCTGACACGCACGCACGCCATCGCTACCGCTGGATAGAGGCACGTATTACGTACGTGTATCAGCAGTCGCTGTGTGCCTCCCCGTACGTGTGCACGCACGTATGTGTGCTGGCGCGCGAGCGCGTATACACGACCTTTCGTAAGAGGTATGGGGATGGACGTAATTCCATCGGCACCAGCGGTGGTACCACGCCAACCAACATCACCCACTCACCCTCCTGTCCATCCCTCTGCCCTCTCTCTCTCTCTCTCTCTCTCTCTGTCGCCCTCGCAGATTCCCTATCCTTCTCACTTCTCCCCTACTCCCCCCTCCGCCCCCCCCCCCCCCGCCGCTCCCCCTTGTGCGGGTGGATCACGAATTCGTTTCGGCGAAATTGTTCGAGTCCACGTCGAGAATTATCGGGGTTCGAACGGTTAAACGGGGCATCCCCTCTCGCCGGGCCTTTTGCGCGCAGCGATGGTGTGAGTTACGTACTTTCGCGCACTCACCCTCTCCCCTTGCTACTACCCTTTCTCTGGCTCGCTCGCCCGCGAAAATCCGACGCGAAGAACGAACCCGTTTACGAACTTTTTGGAGGCAATTAGGGACGTTTTAACGTAGTGCGCGCGCGCGCGACGTTGAGGGACCGGAAAAGGGTCTGCGATATTATTCGGGGATCAAAGGAATGACGGCGGGGTGGCCGGCGTTGTTGTTGACGCAAAATGCGAGGCGGTTTTTAAGTCGGCCATCGATCGGCCCGGCCGGCGCGAAAATGCCGCGTCGAGTCGGAAGTCGCCGTGTCAAAATGTATTTACACTCGTTTGACGCGTCGGCGTCGGCCGCCGCTGCCGCTGCCGCTGCCGGGCGATACATTTTTCACGAGCGCGTAGCCTGGACTAACGAGTTAACGATTAATCGGCCCTCTTTCGCGGCAATTACGCGCTGTCGTCGGCGCGTACCGTGCCGTTAGAGCGGTCGAAATCGATCGTTCGCGTCGTTTCCTCGGCAAACAACAGCGAAAATCAGCAGGCTGCGATAGGTAGAATAATAATGGCGATATTCGTTTTATTAGAACGCTTGCACGCAGTAGCCATTGCAGTAGCGCGGGTATGAAATTGGACGGACGCATTGACATCTTCCGCGAGCGTGAAGAAATTTTTAATCAGCCGCAATCTCCTCGAAGCGAAGAGACACGCGTCGCGCGGAACGCGGTTAATCGCGGAATTCGAGCGCGGTTAATCCGAAAACCCATTTTTGCGAGCATTTCGCCGGGAAATCCCTACGTCACACCATCGCGACTCACTAACCTCAACCTCCGTCCTCTGTCTCTTTCTCTCCTCGCCCCTCTTACCCCCGCAGCACCGACGCGCCACCGTATTCGTAACGAAGAGAATGCAACAGCAAGTGGAATTCAGCTCACACCAGTGTAGCCAAGTTTATGGGAGGATTTTAGGTGTGTTTTCATGGAATTAATACAGAGTTTAGTTTTGCGACCATAAACTAGATCCAGACGGCAGTAAAGCGAGCGAAATGGCCAGGGACAGTGCTGTCTCGCCTCGGGCCATTAATGGGTCACGAGACGTGGCTAACTATAAATTGATAAGAGAACCTGACCCGCTCCATTAAGGGTAAAAGTTCGGTAGACGTGCTCTTTCTCTCTTTCTCTTTTTCTCCCTATATTTTTTCAAGCAACGTTACCGCGACTCCATTGATATCCTGAAAGTTTTACGATTACTGCCGGGCTCCGGCGCGAAATTTTATAGTTGATCGGTCAAGCGTCAGTGACGTATGCCGTACTAATTACCGGACGATTCTAGACCGCCGCGATTACGGCGTCATTAAGTTTGTCCCGAGAGCGAAAGTTCTCTGAAAAGGATGTATCTTTATTATCGTCGCGGTCGCAGAAAAATGGGTACGATCCTGCAATAAATGCTACCCGATAAACTTGCAACAAGTAGACATATTTACGAGCCTCATTGACGTTTCGCGGTGCACAAAGCGATATCCGTCCCGCCGACGAACTTCGCCAAATATTCCCGGGCAAATCTTCCGACGCGATGCGAATTTAGTGGAATCCAGCGTGAGTGGAGCGAAGGGGTTGCCGGTGGGTGGGAGTTGGTCGAGCGTCTCGTTAATACGGGCTCCGGGAAGATGATAAACGAGGCCAACTTATCAGCAGTGCGACCAAAAAGTTTCGGGGCCGAAGTGGCGGGCGCCGTGGAGCGTGGAAAAAAAGGCGAGTCGAGAGAAAGAGCGGAGGAGGGTAGTTTGCACGGGGTAGAGATAGATAGACAGATAGATAGAGTGGCGGCGAGAGGGACCAGAATCACCGGAGGACGAAAGGAAGAAAGAGACACGGAGATAGGTGGAAAGAGAAACAGAGAGAGAGAGAGAGAGAGAGAGAGAGAGAGAGAGAGAGAGAGAGGGACAGAGATGGCGGAAGACAGCAAAGTGGAAAGAAGAGAGTTGGTAAGTCGGTTTTCGACATTGACTAAACGAGACACGAAGACATGGCGTCCGAAGGAAGGATGGTAAGTGCGCCGACCACCGCCACCCCCGCCTCTTTTCTAACCCCCCGCCACAGCCTTCTATCCTCGGGCGACGTCAACCCCCTCGCTGGAAATTTCCCCCCACCGCCCGGTTCGCAAGGACCTATAGGCACGTGACACCCTCCGCTCCAGGCTCCTGCCCACTGCCTGCCGGAAGGGCACTGCCTCGTGGAAAGGAGCCCTTCTTCCTGGCCCTCTGCTGATGCACAACCCCTCTCAACCGCCCTACCCACCCCTCGAGGCTTGCTCCGCAGTCGCACTACTTCGCGACCCCTTCAACCGCCCCCGGCGTCAGTCTCTCAAACCCCATTGGCAATCATACTGCCATGGTATCTCCCGTGCAAAATGGCCACGCGACCTTCCACCCAGCCGTGCCACCCTCGGAACTCGGATTATCTTGTTTCGTTACGAACTGTTGTAATTGGGTCCTCTCGACTTTCCACGGAGCCCCCGCGTCTTGTCTCCGCTATTCCGTACCTCACTCGGCCCGGATTCTTTCGTCGGCGAACCTATGGCGCGGAAGATTGTCCCTTTCCTTCCTTCCTTCCTCTCCGTACCCTTTCTCCTCCCTTGGTCCATCGCCACTGATCTTCCGCGACCGCGATACCAGGCCACCCCTACCACCCTCCCTCCCATCAACCCTCGCCGACAGTTTCCGCAACTCGGCCAGCAATAGCGTTGCCGCGATATATCCAGAAGAAACATGCTACTCCACTCCTCCGGCCCTCGTTTCAGCAATCTCCGAAGACATCGCGTTACTTCGTTTCGCAACGCGTTCCGACTATTCAATTCGCTCAACTTTCATTAACTTATGACAAAGTTAATAAAGTTCCCCCGTCGATTCGATACGTTATCAAGTTTGAACCCTGTCGGAAGTAGTTCCGAAGGGCTTCCGTCGGGGAGATAAATATTTGGTTAGACAAATAAGTGATGACGAAAAAGGCGTATCGTGGCCGGCGCGGTTTACGCATCGGGCTGAAATATTTGCCCGAACTTTTACTTTGTTTGACTTCGCGGCCTCTTTACGCCCCTCCGCCTTCCCCGTTCGTCGTTTCCCTTTCTCTTACTCCCCTCCCGACCGCCCCTGACACCGTCTGGCCCGCGACTCGGGAAACCCGACGAATATTTGTACAGACGACAGTTCGAGCTACCATCGAACGACTTGGAAAGTTCTCTCCCGATGCTCGATATATCCTCGTAACGCGGTTACCTCGAAGAGGTGGGGGGGAGCGCACTCGACGGCCGTGCGTTCACGTCAATTTACTCTCGACTCCCGCGTTTTATTGAACAACGACGGAAAAGTTACATCGTCGTAAACGTCCGACCTACAAAACGCGCTCGAAATCGGTATCGAACGACTCGACTGTTCATCCTCTCGCGGAATGTACGACGGCCTTGAACTCCGGGCAAGCGAGGGAGCGAATGTGCCGAGATTCCGACGTAAAAATTCGATCGTTTAACGTCGTGCCCGACGATACGCTGGCCCCGTTTCATCGTCAACTAGTAAAGCGAGCTGGGACGGAAGTCGGGGTGGAGGGAGAGGGGCTGGGCTGGTACGTGCCGTGAAAAAGGAATTTTGGATTTTGAAATCTCGTCTCGCCTGTCCTTCGACGTATCCACCCTTCTCGTCTTCCTTCCCCGCTCGCCTTTTTTCCCCTCCCCCCGTTCGCCCTCTCCTTTTAGGCTGGCAGATAACGCCGTGAATTCAGGACAGCCGCGGATCGATTGTGCCGGCGGACGGAAAAAGAATTTCCATGTAAATTTTGAATGTCTTGCCAGGTGCGCGGCGAGGCAGCCAACTCGCATCTTTCACCGCACCTCCGGCGTCGAGCATTAAGCGGCGGCGGAACGGCGGACGGGGAGGGTGAATAAAAAGGTCGAAACGTCGGACGAAGTCGGGGCATTTTTTCTTTTGCCCCGGCATTTTCAATATTTCTGGCAGAGCCCGAGCGCGTCAGCATTCGATGATCGTTCTCCGCTCTCGGCGACTCGACGAAGACGGCGCCGGGCGGTGTAAAACGTGGGCCGAAAATTCTGCCGAGCGAGTCGAGCGTAATCAGCGGGAGCGAGGGCGAGCGTATCCGTGAGAATTTTGATTTTCTTAGGAAATCGAGCATCGGATCTGCTGACTCGTCGCACATCCGACTCCGCTCCGTCCTCCCGTTCCTTCGTCGCCACGGTGTTAGTGGACGGAAGGAGGGTCGGGGCGGCTGGCGGGAGGTGGAAGAGATGCATTGTGCCAGGGAGTGCACGAAAAAATACGACTCCTCGGATTCCGGAGCGGGAAAGGGCAGACGATCGATAAGATAAACGCAGGACAGGAAAAAAGAGAGTTTCCCACGAGAATTTTTGACTTTCCTCCTCTCTCCTTTCTTCCCTATCTCTCCCTCTCTGTCTCTCTCTCTTTCTCTGGCAACGGCGAAGTAGGGCGTGCGTCAGCGACCGTATCCCTTCTATCCGGCTTTTCACGTCACGACATTAACTCGGGCGCAGGACGAGGGACGAGGCAGGGTATAAGGATGGGACGGCGAAGGAACATGATGGATCGTGAATGCAGCGGGGTACGAAAATGCGTCTCTTTCTTGCAGCCGACGATAATGCCGGCCGGACGGGGGTGCATTAACGACGTTAACGACAGAAAGAACCTTCGTCGAGATCGTTTCTCCGCGCGCTTCTGTCGATTCTCATACCGCACCCTGTTACATCTTATCTCGCCCACGACTCTCGAAGCTTGGACTGCAAATTATCAGGCGGAGATAAGGGTACGTGGCGAGACGTTCGGTCAATCAACCGTTACCTGCCTCATCCGCCGGCTTCGCTTCCATCTGCGACAGCGGACGTACTTCGGTGGAGATGATAGTTGGAGCCACTCGCTCGCCGCGATCTCGGAGACGTGAGTCCTAGAAAAAGCGGAGACCGCTGCTTCTGAGACCTATCACCCGGGATCGATGAGATCTGGGCAGGAAGAAGGAAGTGGGCGGCAAGAGGTATGGGAGGAAAAAAAGAATGCCGCGTCACGTCCGATCGGTCAACCTCCCGCGCTCCAGCCCACTTCGAGCGGCGATCGCCGGTGGACAAGTTGCACGGTCAAAAATGCGACTCCTCCTAGGACGGTGAAGGGTGGTGTCCTACGAACAATCACTGGTACCACCGGATCGATACTACAAATCCGACGAAGAAGCGGGTAGAACGCACGGAGACAGAGAGTCGAGTCGGGAGAGATATCGTGGAAAGGAAGGGTCGCTGGAAGGAAGAGCGAGAAGGAGAAAAAATATCCCATCGCGTCCGAACGGTGAACGATCTCCTTTGTCTCACCCTCCGCACTTCCGTGCAAGCAATGCGAGCGCGATATCGATGTGAGGGCATATACAGGGTGAGCCTTTCGTCCAAACTTTTTCCCCGCCGCCGACGCGCGACGCAAGGAGAGCGAAAGAATCCTTCGCGCCGCGGCGGCGGCGTCGGCGTCGCGCGGGCTCGCGAGAAAGTTGCGCCCGCGGAATGTGTCGCCGTCATTATTTCCTCTTCCTTCCTTCCCTTTTGTTTTCTCTCCCGGTACCTTCAACTCGCCCGCGACCACGTAACGTTCTCCTCCCTCTCCCCTCTGTATTACAAGCAGTTGAACATTTTTTATTATCTACCCCGAGATTAACGGGGCTCTGGGAAGTTGCTTCGTTAAGCGAGTTCATTAAGGGAAACAAAAAAAAAAGAAAAAACAGACGAAGATGACATTGAAAGCCGTGACTCCCGCGCGCACAACAGAAAGATGAAAACACCTTCGGGGCCGGTTTTTGCCGGCGCGCAAAAGCATCGGCTCGCGCGGAAACATCTTTGACGCGTTGACCAGCGCGGCTGACCGACACAGCGCTCACCCTGTATATATGCCTATACGTGTGCAGGCGGAGTGGTTTGGGGTGTGAGAGATGGCTCGGGCGGGTTGAGAGGAAGGCAGAGAGCGCGGAGACAAGGGTGGACAAGCGGAGGACCAAAATGTGGCTCCTTCTCGCAGGACTCCGCCGAGGACGAGGACGAGGCCGAGGACGACGAGGGGGTTTCTAGGGACTAGCGCGAGGGCGGATCAATACAATCGCTAATCCGGTGCATTGTGAGGCGAGGCGTGGCGTAGCAAAGAGGCGAGGTGAGGCGGTGGTGGTCTTGCTTGCCTTCTCATCCCCCCGCGTCTCAACTGCCGGTTTCAACCCCCTACCACCGGTGTGGCGCGCCCCCTCGCTCTCCCTCGCGCCCTCCGCCACGGCAACCATCCCCTCTGCGTTTCAACCCCTCGACGAGCCTGCCTCTCTCCTGCCTTCCTTCCTAGCCGTTCGGCCCACCCGCGCCCCTACGTCGTCCGTTGCCTTCCACTGCCTTCATCCAACGCTACCGCCAACGCTGCCTTCAACCGTTGCCTCCGACGCTGCCTCCAACGCCACCGTCTTGCCGCACTTCCGTTCCCAACCCTTAACCTACCCCTCGACGAACCAACAACCCCCTTCGGCCGCCAGTGGTGTAGGATCGCCGATGTGTTGCACCGGGCCATGTTGCGTAGGACTGCTATTCTGCGCCGTCTGCGTGTCTTGTCTTTGTCTTCTCATTTTCACTGACGCTTTTCTCAGGAAGATTCTCAGCGTGCCGTGGATGGGGCTGAGACGACGCGACTGGTTCTTTTTCTTTTTTATTTATGCCCTTTAAGTAGCAGGAAGTGACGCGGACCGCACTCTCGGATCTAGTCTTTCTTTTTCCCGGTTTACCGTCGATCGCGGAAATGTCAACTTTGATTAAAATTCTCCCTCGAGACAGTGCCCCGAGACGTTTGAGGCGGAGGAAATTTGAAAGGGATTTAATTTCGCATCGAACGGCATGCCGTTCGGGCTCGCGACACGATTGGAAAGCGTCTCTGCTCGTATAAGATGCGAGTAATGAGACGACAATGCGATCGGCTCGAACAATTTGCGAGGAGCGCGGCGAGCGTAAACGTATAACTTGTAACGAGCAATTGATCTTGCATAATCGATTCTTATTTCCGACGTCATGGACGGAATATCTCTCGCGGCTCGCTCCCGTCTTCTCTCTATCCCTCGTTCCACCCTCTTCTCGAGTACACGCCGCACGGTTTCCCGATAATCCGCGACTTCGCCTTTAAATATGCATCAAACACGAAATTCGAGAATAGATCGTTCCCGATTTCGAAATGTCAAGCCTTCGCGCGAAAGACAGGCGCGAGGTTTATACAAAAAACTCGCCACACATCCCGACCGATTAAAGCAGCCTCCGAACTGCAACCCCCTCCGCACCGAAGAAACAGTCGGGAACGGACAAAGCATGAGTGCGCGAAGACGTTTCATATTAAATCTCTAAACGGGGTTAAAGCGAGTTTTCGAGCACTTTCAAAGTCACAGTCGTAGTTACAGGGTTAATATACCCACTCCGGAGTTCAACGATTCCCCTCCCGTTCTTATTGTTAGTCCTAACATCCGCCGCGAGTCCATAACGTGACCGTGCGGCGTCCTAAGTGCAAATTTATTTATCGCCGCGACACCGTGGCCGAGAACAGGGTGCTTGCTGCGGCAACTTTCGCGCTGCGAAAATGTCCTTTGTCCGTTGCGGAAATATACAGCGCACCCCCAGAGCGACCGCGCCGCCACCACTCCTGATGATGGTACAAAGCCAACTTCAGCCGGGGTGGAAAGACAGAGAGGGGTAGAGAGAAGGAGAGAGAGAGAGAGAGAGAGAGAGGAGAGAAGGACATACGACGTATAATTGCTCGCGTGCTGTTATACAGAGCTACGAGCTACGGGCAAATTTAATTGCGAACGACACAGCGGCGCTTCGACTTACGCGGATTTTTCCTGCCCGACGCACTCCATGATAATTATTCGTCGTCTTTCGATCGCACTGACAACAGGTGTAAAAACTGCTTTTGAAGACGCTTTAGCGACAGCTTAAACGCTTTCGCAATTAGATAACAGGGAGGCTTTTGAAAATGTGAATGACGGGCTTCTTTCACGATCATGTCCAGATGCATTAATTGTGCGGATTATGCGGATTATGGGAGTAAGTATGGAGTGATACTTGGAAAGGATGAAAAATTCGCCATAGATTGAAGCTCCTACGCCACTGGACCGTCCACCCCCGCAGCTCCAGCAATACCACCCCTGCATCCTTCGCAGGACCGCCCACTCTTAAGCGAGATGGACCCAAACAAACTCGTTCACGAACAGCCGAAACTGTGTTACTAGAATAAACTCTGTCCGAGGCAGAAGCAATTCACCACGACAGGCGCCCCGTGTGCACACGGACAAAAACGTATACATCCAAGGCGTCCATACGTGTATACTCGACCGCAGAAAAGCTTCCCATAGTTGAGCGCACGTGTATAAATGCATATACCGAAAGGCGTCTGTATGTTGCGCGTGTGAGCATGTACACCACACACGGCTGCGTTCCCTTTCTGTTGGCATCAGAAGTGGAAGAAAGTGCAATAAATTCGGCGTATAATGCCGCACCGAAAACTTACCAGAGTCCGCGGGACGTCGTTTTACGTATAACAGTGGAAACACGTCGACGGTACTACGTGCGAGAGTTGTGCGCGAAAGGGAAAGAGGAGATGAAGAAGAGGGAAAGAGTGCGAGTGATGCAACAAGCGCCATTCCTGCGACGTCTCTGTGTCAGCATAAGAACGCGCTCTCTCTCTCTCTCCCTCTCTCTCTCTACTGTCTTCGATGTTGAACCGCGTACCCGCTTGCTTCGCGAACTTGCGCGAACGATGAGGAATGAAGAAATTAAGGAGAGTTACTTTAATTCCTCGTCCTGAGACTTGCCGCTGGGTTGGTCCGGTTTTTATTTGTTCGGCCGGACGGCGGATGCTGTAAGGGAGAGTGCGTTAAGATTAACACTACCGCTCTACTTCTTGCCGCCTCGTAACTGCTTACATCGTAAATCGCGGGAAGTAACTGGGTGGAAGTGTCGCAGAAGTTGCGCGCGAAAATTATTTTCCTGTTCAAATGGGAATGGGGTCTTTTTGTTTCGCCTGTTCTCTCGTAATTGCCTTAATATACTTTACGTGTAGCGTACGGACGGCTGAATCGCTCGCGGATAGGCCAGTGAGGGGCGGGGGTGGGACGAAAATTTCGACCAGAGTGTTTTCGTCCTTTAGGGCACCGTCTGAGAGCGGCCACGGGGCAAGGATTACTCAATTACCGAGTGATTGCTCGCCGATTATAGGAAATGCAGTTCTATGGAGGGAAAGTGCGGCGGGCACATTCTCGCTCCTCCTCACTTCCTGCGCCGTGTCCTTCGTCAATTGGTTATTGCTTTTGCCGATCGTCGGCCTGCACAGAAAGTAGACGGGCGCACCGAAACGTTTCGAGCGTTGCGACGAAGCTTGTCGTCGAGCCAGAGTTTCTCTGGAAACGCGTACCTCGTAACGCGCGATTCGTAAAAGTGCAACTTTAAATGTCGCTCGTCGGCATAATAAACACGTAACGCGATACGCTAATGCTGCGGACATTTAGTTACGAAGAACGATGTGGAGTAGACGGCGACAATGGGATTAGCGAGTAAGCACCGCCGCGTAAAATGATGAGTTTCGAGAAAGTGGCGGAATTTCGCACAGACGCCGGGACAAACGAGTTAGCCAGCGAAATCGTAATTAACCGGAACGCGGATCAACGTTTGGAACGATCTTTCGTCCTCCGAATGGCCATCTGAGGACGTTACGGGCACATAGTCACGTGTGGCACGTATATGTGGCAGAGGCTACCCAATTATCAAGTGATTGCTCGCAGATTATAGGAAATGCAGTTCCGCGAATGGAAGGCGTGCGATGGCACATCCACGCTCGACCACCCACACACCGGCGCACACAAGTTTACGGACGAGTGCGCAGGCACAGGCGGCGTAAAGAACATGTACGCGAACCCATACACCGACGGCACTCCACTTCCTCTGCCGTGTCCTTCGAGAATTGATTATCGGTATTTGCCATTCATCGGTCCAGATAGCGGGGGGAATTGTTTGTCGTACGGCAGATTTTTCTTTCGCCGAGTTCTGCCGATTCTCTAGCGTGAAGGGGCAACAAAAAAAAAAGCAAAAGCGTCGCAATTATTGTCTATTTCACCGAATCACCGTATACACTCCGTTACTAGCGGGACGACTCTGTCCTTTTATCGTGCCGCGTCGTACGCCCGCGCGCGCTACGATCAATCGAAATTATATTTCGGAAGGACCGAGACTGAAGAATGACGGATGAAGAGTCCGACGCTGGTCTTCGACGCTTCTCGCTGGCGATTCGAAGGATCCTCCTCGTCCGATCGCCGATTAACTTTTAATCCCGTAATAATACGCGCTGCGTCCGATCGTCCGAGGCGCCGTGCAATTTTCTACTTTGTAAGCAATCACGTTCGCCGCGTTTCGAGCGGACACCCGCTCGATTCTCGTTATGGAACTATTACGATACCGCGTAATGCCACGAGGGCGCGCGTGCAAAGTGCTCCTTCTGAAAGATCGCCGAGGATAACGCTCGTAAAGCAGCTCGGGGCATCTTAAGCGCAAGGAATTGCAGTAAATTTGCCTCGCGCAACGATCGTTCCCCGGACTGGACTCATTTTTTTCACCCCCGAACCGGGCCCGGCCATCTTGGCACTTACGACGAAAAAGTAAGTGCGCGCATGGACGTTGTGTTTTTCGGTTGACGCGCGTCCTGAGAGAGAGAGAGAGAGAGAGAGAGTACCTGCGCGAAGTCGCGCCAAGTTCTACCATCGGACCACCGTTTCTCCGCATTCCATCGTCTCTTTCTCTCACCTGATAGTTGCGCAGACTCTTTCTCCCCCGTAAGTCCTCTTTCGCCCGATGCACCCTCTTCCCTCGCCCCTTTCTCCACGCGTGAGCCTCAGCCCCTTCATCACTCGCCACTCAGACTTCAATTAATTTCGCCGGTTCTGGACCGGCCGTTTTCCAATTTCGAGTTTCTCTCGACACCCCCTCGCCCCTCCCTCCCTCTTTCCATCCCTCTCGCGCTTCTGTCCCTGTGTTTCCGTCTCTTTCGCGCCTCCCTGCCCTCTTGCCCTCACCCTCGATACGATGAAATGGTCGTTCTCCACACGCGCGTGTCTGCCTGCACGTGAAAGCCACATGCGCGCGCGTGTGTCGGCGTGTGCAGGCCGCAAATTCCGTTTAACGTGAAAAATTAATTACGTATGTAGGCTCAGATTTCGCAAACAGTCCAAACTCCACTTGTCGCGGCGCCGCGACGTGTTCGAAATTATATGAATGAAACGGAGGAGGGAGGAGGCGGGAGATAACGAATGTCAATACGGGAAAGTGGTCTGTCGTACATGAATACGGGTTCATGCAATGAATATGCAATTGATAAATTTTCGAGAACGCGTCCTAGGAGGGGCGCGTTAAAACTTTCCCCGCGTCTGCATGGAAGCGTTCGACGACAAACCAGGTGTTGGAAGCTCCTGCCGCGCGGAGGAGAGCGGAGGACTTTCCAAGTTGAGCGCAGTGCTCAGCGTGCTCGCCAGACGTTACTTCATCGGATTTCCATTTGTTTTCAATTCTTCGAGGACTGGGTGGACAGGGGAAGTTTGGAGATAGGGTTTGGCCGCCCGATTTCTCGGACTACCTTTCATCAACGTAACTGCTCGTTTCGGCAACGTCAATTCCATTAGTCCGTTACGGCAGACGGGATTGACGCGGAATTAAGGCGGTATTAATTAATGGATAGCTCGCATTATTTCATTCGCCGCGCTGTTCCTCGACAGTTTATACTATCATACCGGCACGTAGGACTGGGATGCATGCTAAGCAGGGAGTCGAGATAGTCCCGGTGCACCGATTGATTTACAATGGCCGAAGGTGTGGCATGAATCCGACACCAATATCATGCCGATGGCCGGGCGCGCGCTCGCGCGCTTCGACAATTATCCTGCCGGACAAAGGCTACGGGGGTGTATACACCTATCCCATATATATGTGCTAGCCTACGGCTCTTTACGCAGCTGACGCGTCTCGTATTAAGAACGCGTGGGCCTCGCACATATGCGTGGGCCAACACCCGCACATCGAACGCACGCAACTCCCAACAAGAAAACTCGAACGCTCGCCCGACTCGTTTCTAAAACGAAAGGGCGGCGCGTCAGAGTGAGAGAGAGAGAGAGAGAGAGAAGCGAGCTGTGTAACGCTGTGCACTTAATAGAAATGAGAGATAAAGGAGGCAAGTGCTCGGCGCATCTCGTACGCAGGATATTCTCAGAACAGATCCGTTCCCGATGGAGACGGGTCGCCTATCCTGCGGGACAAATCGATCCCCAGCTCTTGGCGAGTGCCGAAAGTTAACCGCGACGAAACTTTTCCGACAGCGCGTTGCACACGCCAGACGAGAAGAGTTTCGAAAAAAAAAAAGAGATCTGAATAAAACAGTGCCCCTGCCGAAATATCTGTCAGTCGAGCGAGTTTTCGGACCGTCGGAAAAGCGTCTTCAAAATAGCCGTGTAAACGAAACGACACAAATGACCTGTGCATATTGCACTTTCGAAACCGAGGATTTTTCATGCGCTCGCGCACGCTGACAGACATTCGCACCGTATCCTAAATTGCTCGAATGGTCCCGATCATCTAAAACCGCGTGTCCGCTTTATTGCCCGCTCAGCCAGACGCACTCACGACGGCGGAGTCGTGGAATTCAATTTCGATTACATCCAGCGGTGATTGTAATTACGAGCCGGGCGCAGAATCTGGCGAGGAAAGTGGATGAGAACGTTGGCGGCGTATAGGTGGGCAAAGCGTCGGCATGGCAGGTGAATGAACGTGATGGCGTCAAAGATAAGCGGCGTGAGTGAACGGAGGAGAGGAGACGATAGCGGAACGAATAAAAGAACGATGAGAGAGAGAGAGAGAGAGAGAGAGAGAGAGAGAGAGAGAGAGAGAGAGCGGAGGAGCTAATGAAACGGTATTATCGGCTGCGAAAGAAAGTAGGAGAAACGGAAGTGAAAGGTCGGACAGGATAGACTGCGACCAGCCTCTGACCGTTCGATAAATCATGGATCGCTGGACGTTAATAGTTAACTCCTTTTAACGTTTGAACGCGTTATCGGGCCCAGCGGTTGCTGTCGTCAAATATTTCGTTTCCGCGCGCTGTGTGATCCTTGGACTGCCAGCGGGATTTCGAGCGTTTTATTTCTGAAATTAGAGAAACTTGAATCTCTTCTCTTCTTCGGTAGTAGCGTTTTAGCATGCTGTGACGTGATTGCATTATGTATGAACTTTGCAGACACTATACTATACGGATGTACCGTCGTACTTTATTCGTGATATGACAAAAAGTCGCCAGAAGGGAATGATTATTCCAGATACTTTCAATCGTATCTCCTTGTACCATTGCGAATTTTTCCTAACAGCCTTAATTCATTGACCGCGACATATCAATCATTTTCATTATTCTTTCACTAACTTTTTGCTCGCATCGCGAAGATTCGGTACCTTTTCAGCAATAGCAATTCAGGGCAAGATACTTCATTTTCCAACCCCTTATCAATGTCACTGGTTCAAATTACGTGTGAACTTTGCCGCGACAATCCGGCGAGGCGTCCGGAACTTAGTAAGTATCAATTTGTTCTGTGAAAACATGACGAAATTTCGCGTAACAGCGAATGTGTTAACGCGCCGAGGTATGCAACGCGACACGGCAGAAGGCACGTAACCCGCTTCCGAACCGTCCCTCTGCCGTTTCTCTGCACGTCGTCGGGGCCCATTGTTCCTTCGGGTGGTAATGAGCTCGTAAATACCCGGCAATCATCGAGCAAGACTGTGCCTGCACCTCGTGGTCGTATTTTCTTCGCGGCGCACGTACCGCGAAACGGTGCGAGGAGTACTTAGTCGTCATCTTCTCGTCCCTCATGACCGGCAGGTTTATGTCTCTTTGGTCGTCACGCCTCTGCGTGGTGGACAAACGCCTGACTTCAACCGCCGCCTTCTTCCGTCGTCTTCTCCTCCGCTGGCTGTCCGAGACTACCTGCGAGCGACTCGTGGAACGGCCACGTACGGGACGAATTTTGTCACCCACGCACGGTCCCTCGAACAGTCTCGGTGTTTGGGGTGCGAATTCTTGGTGTGGTTGCTTTGGGGATGACGCTGGTAATTGGAATTTATGTCTCGAAGAAGTGTGATAAGTCAGTGTTGCATAAGGTTGATGATTCGTAGGTGACGGTAGACGGAGAGTTTGTAAGTTTGATAGGATAAATGTTCTGATGGTCGTGTTTGAGTGGATGCCATCACGTAAAGAATGGAGTTTGTTGAGAAAGCCACTGATAAGAGCAAATATTGCGACGCGTGCGTTTGACGCGTTCGCGTACATCTGCATTCAACAGTTATTTCCCAGGTAAGGTTCAAGGAAACAGATAATAAGGATCTACGAACTAAGCCCGCGATGTGTGGCTCGAGTTCCTCCGGAGACAAGTTTGCCACCCACGTCCTCATGCCTTTTGCAAATAGTGTTAGCGCCGTTATATCACCGGCCATCGTCGGAAACGACCAACTGACGTTTGCTGTCGACACCCACTCGTCTTATTTATAATAAAGCAGTCGCGAGTTAAGGTGCAGATGCAGGGTTCGGTGCGTCGACCGTTGTGAGTGTAAATTATTTCATGACTGGAAGTACCTGAAATATTCAATTTCGCATTCCCATCGTTCGTAATCAATCGGAATCAATTATGAAGCATTGCAGTTGTACGACTGCTTGCAAGTCAGATAAAGCGTCTGACTCATGGGCTCGTACTTCTGCAGTCGAGTTTTACATCGTTGAGTTACGAGTTACGAGAACGTAGCGGAGTGTGTAAATGCCCTGTTAACAATTATGGTACGTCGTCAAATCCGACCGTATCTCGTAACAAAGGTACGCGTAGATTTATGACACCGTTTTAACGTTTCAGGCTTCGAGACAGAGGACGGGATCTTTCGCTCAGTGAGGAAAACTGCCAGGCAAGTGGAACAGGTAAAGCAGATCTCAGCCGGTCGGCAGTATAGACCTGTTTTAAGTTGTGGGGGGCCCACCAAGGCGCTGCGATCCATTGCACATTGCAGCAATCGTCGCGCCAGCGACAACAAGAATTAGCTCCGCGGGTCAACGTTGTCTTCCCAGTTCACCTTCTGACCATATAAGAACGTGCACCGACGAGATATTCCTAAAGACTGCCAGCGCTTGTGTTAAACAGCGGCCCGCAAATGTGGCCTGACTGGGGTCTCAGGGGGCGCTGAGGTCTCTTGGCGGCGTCGGTTGGCGTCGGTAATTGGGGTTAGTACCGTAGGTAATAGACAAACATAGAACGTTGACATTATCAAAACTCATTTTCTGCAAACCTTTTTAACAACATCTCGCAGCCAGGCGTACTGATTTCTTTAACTTTCCATATAGAATATTGTGAAACAGCACATTATCGTACAGAGGACGTTATCAATACATTCCGCAAAATTCATGAGGTATAAAACATAAAAATATGGAATCACAGATGAGGTATAGTATAGAACGATCATCTTATGGGACACGCTGTCTCACGTAAACAATGACCGACTTTGCCCGAAACGAGGCTAGTTCAAGCGCACTCCGTGTCTAGCTATCATGAAAATGGAAACTATAACGTGCTGCATTCGAATTACCGACTAACTGTAACGGTAAATTTAAAAAATGTTTCAACATGTGAATGATTTAAAAATTAATGAACTGAGCTGTTGCCGAGAACAGAACACGCGATTTGCAGCCTTTAGCTCGGTATGATCTTCGATTCGGATTTAAAAACCATATCGTGGATAATACCGATTTCCCAGGTCACACCATCGGGGAGGTTACTGCAAGTGGTGACCCACCCGCGTTGCAAAACGGGCCCAACCTCCAGCCATTAAACAAATGATTCCACATTGGCATTTCCCAGATAAATGTTCTGTAAAAAAAATTGATCTGGGAAGCAATGCAAATCGGAATCGAAATTTACCTGCCGCGGAGAATGACAGACAAGAGAAGCCTGTCGGCCACTCTTTTACAAAATTGAAAGTTTTATGTCGACTATTGACACACTTCATATTCATCGTCGCAATCATACCGCAGATTACAAAGAACCGTACTCATCACTTTCATACAACGCATACTTTCTTACAAAACTTATATTAGTTTCTAGGATTACGAATCTATTGCTTATATTTTAAGGTTTACATTGTATTTTAACTAAAAGAATTTATTGCCAGGCGGATATTTCAAGATGTCAGTTGATGGTTCCGATGATTGAGAAGAAACCTAGCTGCAAGGGAAAAAAAACACAAAGAGAAGAGGAAACGTATTGCATATGGAATATAGAAATCAAATATGAGTGCACTCATGACAGAAACCAATTAATAGGCACATATAATATACATTGATTACATGCTGAAAGAACAAATTTCGTGATGAATTAAGCTGAAAATAAAAGTCCTGGGACGAAACAATTCTAGACATCAAATTAAACGAAATAGAAATATACAAAATAATATCCTCTGCTATGGAAAATATGCTGTATGAAATAAATTGAATTAAATTCCATGGAAGACTTGATTGTGTGATGAAAAAATGGTGCTCCTGAAACAGAAAGCAAACATTAATTACCACGAATAGAAGCAGATCAAATTAAGTAATTAAAACCACAACTGTTCTAGAATAGAATGAAAATGTTATTACATAAAATGTAGGGTATAGTTTTCAGTGATGGAGACTCTGGAACAAAAAGCAGACATAAATTAAACTTATATTCAAATATTTCCACAATGTATGATGACAAGATAAGGTTATTTAAAAAAAATTGATCAGTTTCTAGATGATGGCATGCATAGAACAGAAAGCAGAATAAAATTAAAGTGTTTGAAGAAAACAAACCAAATTAATTTCTCTACAACAGGAAGCCTAAAACAGAAAGCAGAACAAAATTAAAACGTTCCGAAAAACAAGTGAAATTATCCACAATTTGAATAAAGCTGAAACAGAAATAGTTATTCTTCAAGTAAGCAAACAGTAAAAATAAATACATTTCAATAATAATTCCTTGCAATAAAAAAAAGCAACCAGAAAGACTGGTTCTTTTAATAAAGAAAATATTGTCAATTTTCATATCCCACCCAAATAAATCCCCCCGATTTTCATATCCCCCCGTAAATTTTCAGACACCGGATGCCAGCCATAATAATTCGTCAATAATCAGTTCATTATTCCATATTTCATGCAGATGAATATACGAAACAATGTAACAAAAAACGATTTATGAAGGCGGCCCAATGCCATATCTCAAATTTTCAGCAACTCCTGAAAATACATAAGTAAATTGCCCACGATTAACTCTTCATTACACAAGATAGATGTATATTATAGCTCATAGCAAATTAAACTTTTAATGAAGAGGTTCAGTCGTATAAAACAAATGGCGAATGTGTTATTTACGATCTGTAAATCCTTAAACAAATTCAAGAATAAACATTTTTTCTGCAGTAATTATTATCTCTATACTTTTAAATAACTTGCATTTGATAACTCTGACAAAAAGAGAAGAGTTAATCGTGACAGTATTTTTATACTTTTCAGTTACATATGTAACTGCTATAAGTTACATGTGCAACACCTAATAATGATCGAGCACAGTGACAAAGTGGTATACTAATCCAACGACGAAGGCCCTCTTCTCCGGGCCGCTTCGACTATGTCAAAATAGTCTCTTCATTTTTCGGACATGCGTAGGCAAGCCCTCGCTGATTGGGATTCAATAAAGAAATATAATAAACTTTCGAAAACTATACCGATATCTCAATGTATGAAAATGAATGAGAAATGTGCGAACAATAGCTAGCACGCAGGCATTTTTAATGCACAAACTTGGAGGTACAAAGTGATAATATAACGTTTTGCGTAAAAAGGAATACATATAAATAAATTACTTTTTGCGCGTGTCATTATAAAGATAAAATTACAAACTGCTCATAAACGTGCACATTTAACCGAAAATCCCAATCAGTTCGAAATACATAATTCGTATGTGTAATGAAGTGAACCTCAGTCGTATTGTGAGAAGTATTGTTTAGACGCATAGCACGATACCAAATACTTTCGTACAAAACTCAACGGACCCAACAGTACGATGAGGTATCACTTCGTTTGTGCAATGATTACGTATTTCTGCTTAAAAATATATAATAACATTAAGTATAGCAAATGACAGTTGCAACCGAACTCTACGGCGGGTATTAATAACACGACTTTCATGAAGTGAGAATATTGCTACGTGAGGTATCATTGATAAGATATAGGTGTATAAAATATAAGTTAATTGAAGGAAAAACACATCACAATAACGTGATGCACGTTAATGATACAGTATACTGATAAGGAATAGAAATAATATGATTGTAACATTATAGTTATTAAGACGATTCATATCGCGATCAAAATGTTGTGGTTGCAATAGTCAAATGAATCCCAGGTAAAGACATATCACTTGAACGCCTAACCAGTATTCGCGAGAGAAAAGTGATAGCTTCCGCTGGCCCTTCCTACTTAAAATTAATCATTCACACAGAAGTATGCTACCTGCCTGCCTGATTCCTATAATTAAAAATGCAAAGCAGTCACACCAACACACACACTCCCGGATTCTCACACATTCCGCCCGGGTGCAAAAGCCTATTTCTAGAGAGTACGACCCGGGACGCCTCCGACACCCGAGCTCAGCGCACATTATCATCATTCATATCACTACTTTACGTACCAGTTCCTGAAATCGACCGTCAAAGACTAGTGCCCATACAAGTTAGAAGCGACCGCGAATTTTACTAATTTATTTTTCTATACAGCCAAAATGCTGTGTAATTCATCAAATGTATTGCGTCATCTTTAAATTAAACGTGATTATTTACTACCAAACAAAATTAGCAATAACCACGGTAATTACGTATGAAATGGAATAAGTGAATTATTGAAATGTAACCCGAAGGCAATATAAGTACCTGTTTGCTTATCCAACATGCAATCCATAACACTACCATTCACACAACATACAATGGATAGCATGTTGGTGGGCACTAAACACATCAACAGTCGCTAGTTCAAATTAGTAAATGTTAATAAATACATCCGTGTTCACGAGTCTGATCCATCCATGCAGCACCTGGGCGCATGAATGGTTTCAGACTAAAAGCAATGAACACGGCCAACAAAGTGTGTACCAACCATATTGCTGAAAACATCCTGATCTAAGATTAGTAAACATATTGTATATACTATATGTATGCGGACTAATGTTTCACAATCATCTTATTATGTAATTAAATTTCAATCAAAAATGTTCTTTAAAAAATAGATAAATATATGAACCTTAAATATAGACATAGTAATATTTATCATTTCAAGAGAAAAAACTGGGCATGCATGAAACTCTACTTTACATGATGTTTGAAGCATTATTTCATAATTTCTCAAATTGAACATTAAAATATGTTTGAATAATATTTCAATAAAATAAACCTGAAAGAAACGTATGATTAACCTCGAGCGACCTGTTTTCAGAGAGACTTTTCTAAAGAAACTAGTATGCAGTATATTAGTGTCTCTCTGAAAGCAGGTACTACCCGTCGCGAAGCGCCTTCTTGCTCTTTCAAACAAATTCGGAATGCGAAAACGAAATTGTTTCTGATTATAGAAAAACTATAACCCGAAACTGTTGAGTTGAAAAAATTAAATTTAATACTTTAACTACTATTGATGTTTATATGATGATAATACATCAAAGTACAATTATGAATTTGCAATTAAATATGGACTTATCTGCTTGCAATTTTTACATTTATTTAAGTTAATGCCCCGAACGCGAATTGCGAAATGGAAATGAAACATACTATGAGCAAGGGAGACCTATCCTGCTCTGTTTAAACATGGCAATAATGATGTGCCTAACAAAATACCACTCATAGATAAACTCTGTAGGTAAACTCCTCAGAGTTTATCTATGGTCACTGTGCTCTTCATTCAAATTTTCTAAGGAGTAATTACAACCAATCACCCGTGTCGATTCGGACCATTCGCCCTACGACATGATTGAGTGACTGGAGGGACTTTAAAATTTCACTCACCAGTGTTGTCTTGTCTGCATACCACAGGAACACGCTGCAATAATGGACCCTTGGCCCTCAGACTCTGGATTTGGCTACTTGGCTTGGGTATCTTTGGCATCTTCTTCTTTATCGATCCACCATGATATCTTAAATAAAATCGTGCTCTGTAAAATAAAATTTGATTAAGTCCAATGTGAACATGTATAATATTAAATGTGGATAAACACATCAACAAGAATATTGAAATTAACAAATCAATTGTGAACGTGCCTTGCAAACGCAACAGCATTGCAGGCAGCTGTGAATCAACTGTTGTGACTCAGTAACTTCTTCTGGGATGACTGACTCTAATACCGATTAATAATTTACAATATACTGATAATATAATATGCCAAGAATATAATAATCGAACAACACTGACTCGAATTCGCGACTGAAAAATGTGGGATACTACTGTGCTATAATAATGGCTCTAATTCGCGTGGCTCTACATTACTTTGCAAAGGGATCAAGTTACAGCAAACAGCTCATACAGCTTCAATAGGGAATAAACATTTCGTAATCAATGAGTGACGCTAAACCGCATTGCACGCGGTCACTAAACCCTGCAATCACTGACTCCAATAAATAATGAACAATATACTAATAATATTATAAGCTATTATTATAATATAATAATCGAACAACACTGACTCTACTTCACGTGATTCTACATTACTCTGGAAAGGAAAGAAGTTAGAGCAAATTGCCCATTCGGCTAGAAAGGGAATAGAGATTTTGTAATCAAGCACTGACTTCAAACCGCATTGCACGCGGTCATCAATCCTGTAAGAAAAGTTGAGGAATACCCTCTTATTAATTACAAGTTATTATGTTAGAAGAAAAAATGAATTATACTCCAACAAGGTGCAACATTCCAGAGTTCCTGTAACAGAAAACAGACATTGATTAGTAAAGTGAATAAGTGAGGTGCTGCAAATGTTGATGGAACGATTGAGTTCTTAAAATTGAATTCTTTCAATATCTGAATAATGTAAAAATGAAGCAACAAATGAATTCTTGAAATTGAATTCTTTCAATATCTGAAGGATTGAAAAATGAAAGAAGAATTGAGCCCTTACGGAGAAAAATACGCGGTTTGCAGCCTTTAGCCCGGTCTGATCCTCGATTCAGATATGAAATCCGATTCGTGGATAACACCAGTTTCCAGGTCACACCCTCATGGAGGTCGCTGCAAGTGGTGACCCATTACAATTGAGAAATACAATTATCTGATTCTGTTTAGAATAATAATTTTGTCCTATACGACATATACAATTTTACTGTGCTCATTTGTAAAATATTTCGGAATATTTATTTTACTGAACGTGCAATCTGAAATTTTCACACTAAATTTATATTTTAAACATCTTATACCGTGTATATATATGGGAAATATAACTGAGAAAAAAATGTTATTGCTAACGCTACTTAAGCGTCCCTCCACGACTGACGTCACCGCCATTTTCGAAAGGTTGCGTTTGCGCACTTGTGCTTTGCAACCAATTCCTACCCTCGATATTGGCAAACTCAATAATTGCTTTGCATGCACAAAATATGTTGAATAGACCCGATCTTTGTGTCGAATAAGTTGCTAATACCGCCCTAGCACGTAAATCAAGTACTGAATGATGTCAAACTCACCGAAAAACATGTGAAAACTGCGAAAAACTGGGGCTGAAATACACGGCGTCCTTCGATTTCCCACGCTGCCCAGAGTGCCTAAAATAACAGTCAGATATTTCGATTAATTCATAATATCAAGTTAAAATATATACACCTCCACGTTGCCCGATTGTTAATATCCAAGATTGTCACAAATTTAAGGATGAAACGACAAATATTTATCAAATAACTGTGTTAAAAGTGGGAGCTCACCTTTTCCGACGTCACTTTTGCCATTGTCTGAACAAACTATCGAAGTGAATGCAGCAAGTGTACAGTGGCGAATCACAACAAACTGCGCATGCGCCATTTTGAAACTGTTCAAATCACGAGATTGCCTTCAGACCCATTCCCTTCCCGCGATATCGAAAAACGCAACAATTGCTTTTCTAACACAAAATATGTTAAATACACCCGCAGTTTATGTCGAATTAGTTGCTACTACAGCCCTAGCACCTAAATCAGGTACTGAATAACGTCAAACTCACCAATAATGTTGTGAAGGCTGCAAAACGCGATGGCTCAGCTCGACGGCGTTCTTTGATTTTCCAACCTCTCAAGACATGTCTGGAATCATAATCAAATATTTCGATTAATTCACAATATCAAGATAAACCATGTGCAGAATTACATTGCCCGCTACTCAATGTACAAGATTGCGGCAAATTCCTGAATGAAATATCAAATTTTCATCAAATAATTGTCTGAAATGTAGGAGCTTACGTTTGCTAACGTTGCGTCACTTGCACACTACCTCGGTCAAACTACTGAAGTCACTCATGATAATAGTTCGGTACGGTAGACGGTAGTGATTCGACATCAGTTTCTTACTCTGGCTGCAATATATTCTAGAGGGCGCCCGAGAACAGCGAATTTTGCTGGAGACACAAACTCCCATAAGGCTGGCAGTCTTTAGGAATATCTCGTCGGTGGAGCGTACGTGTTATTACTTTTGTACCAAAGAGCGCAGCTTGCGCAATTACTTATTGTTACTTTGTTGTTGTTGTTTCTTGCAATAAATACTCTAGTGATACGTTAGGACGAGTACTTCGGCGGAGTACTTATTATGCGCGGACGTAAAATCGATCGACAAAATACTTTATAAGCTATCAAGTAGATTAACCTTTATAATAGATAATGGCATAGTGTGTTTGCTTCCGAATAATTAAAGATACAATTAGATCCACTGGGCGTTTATTTAGCTCCGTATAGTTATTAGCACCCCATCCTCAACCGATTTGAGTTTTAATAGTTTCAATCAAACGTTGGACCATCAAACGTTTGTACCAGACTATCAATCACTATCAAACGACCTTCAAACGATTGCAACTATTAAAACTCAAATCGATTGAGGATGGGGTGCTAACTATACGGAGCTTGGGAATTGGTCGGTGTTGAACGTTTGAAGAGTTGCGAAACTTTTTTCCGTAGATTAACTTTTATATCGCGTTACAAGACGTATTTAAGCCTTGACAATGTAAAATATGTTTAAAATATCGGTAAATTACAATGTGCAAGTCAATTTAAGCTAGCATTTCAAGATAATAAAAGTATGTTGCAATTTAACGCTGCAATAAATCCTCACTCTCCTCATTTTCATCCCACAGACGTTGTATTTCCAAATCAGCGAGAATTAAGCTAAAATAATAAAATGAATATCGGTTACTCTCCTTGGACTCACTCAATTCCCACATTTTATTGTGTCGCATTATAAATATTAACATAAACTTTCTTATATAGATGAAGTCAATTGCATAATCATTCACATTGCGTTCTAAACAAACTGAAGTATGAATCATGAATATCTACGTTTGCCTAACTATTATGTACAAATGTACAAATTAATAGAACTCTACAAATACACTATACAAATTGTACTAAACAATGTGTATGTCAGATTCGTAAAGGCTTTAATTACATTATCCATCCAACAGATAATACGATTTCCTGAAAAACGAAAATACATACGTTGTAGTGTGTTAAATTGAATGCCTAGAATCCAAGGTACGGTATTATAGTTAAGATTAAAAAATCATGTATCCGGTATTAATTAAAACGGCTGCATCCCAATCTATAATTTACATAAAATAAATTTCTGCACTGTTTACTTGTAACTCGATTTTGCACCTATTCTTCGCTTCTTCATACAGAACATTGTTGCGGCAATAATTATTCCAACAACCGTTATAACGAGAGTTGTAGCAACAACTGAAAATGTAAAGTGGTGTATTGTACCATTTCTCCAAGAACTGTATGACATTTTTCATGTACATATTGCGAAACGTTTCGCGCAGTTACACTTACAGATTATTTGATAGGTGATCATAGGAATATTTCTTGCTTCCTTTCTGAGGCACTTGCGTACGTGACTTAAAGTACCATTTGTTTTAGGACAATTTAATTCGAGTATCTCGCAAAATAATGGGAACAAGTCCGTGTTGTTAAACGGACTTAATTGACATTCCGGTATGAATGCAGGACCTTGTGCAAAAAAGATCGGATGCATTTCGACAGCTTCATTATCATAACCATGCAGTCCAAATTCCGATTTACTATTAACTGAAACGAAATCGTAAGAATTAAGAATATTGGCATACTTTTACGAAAATGTCAATGTTAGAGCCTGTGCTTACCGGTTATGTTAAACAGTTTTTTATAATACTCAACGTTGGTGAGAAGATTTTGGAAAGCATATCCGACTTTGGCTACTACAAAAATAGTTCCTACACGAGGATTATTGCCATAATGATACTTTCGCGGAATATCTTCCTTTTTGTACACTTCAAATGTTTTTCTCTCCTCAGCCGCTACTTTGAAATTATTATAAACGAATTCTTCCTTGCCTATAAAGAAATGTGTTGTAATATCAATTTACATTACCTGAATCACATTATTGCCAAAAATAAAATGTGAGCCCATACCTGCTTTTGGGTAAATATGTAAACCTGTTGATGTTCCAGCACTGTCATAATCACTACTATTAACGTACTGTGTCAGGTCAATTACTCTGTCTAGTGTGACAGAGGCCATACCATGATCACTTAAATGAACAATATTGATATCGTTTAATCCGTTCTCTAACAGTTTGCGATGCAGGTATTCCGTGATTTTGTCAACTTTTCTTAAAATCTCATCAAAAGCAGGTCCATTAATTCCAATAGCATGACCATGGTAGTCTGGTTCCTCGATATACATTATACCAAAGTTTATTGGTGTTGTGGGATGAGTGAACCAAGATATCAAAGTGTCTACTCTATCTTCCCAAGGTACAGTCTCATTAAATGCCTAAGTAAAAAAAATATATGAAACAATACAGAACACAAAATCATTGAACTACTTCAATTAAGATATGATTCAGATACCTGTGCAAAGGTCGGAGACACGCCTTGATAATCAAAAATACTACCTGGCCACATCATTGTGCCACTGTGTCTTCCTCCTCCATTTTTCTCATTAATAGTCTGCAAAATCATATTATAACAGAATCTACCGCATACAAAATCTGATATTAACAATACATATAGTACATACCCAAATAGGAAGCACATTATTATCATAGTGAAAAAGTTGATAGGAATATTTGGTAACATTCCCTGTAGCAGGATCAAAAAATTCATTATCTACCACGCCATGATTCTCTGCATAGAGACCCGTTGCCATTGTATGGTGGTTAGGAAATGTCTTGGTGACAAAAATGTTCATCATATAATCTACATGAGTGCCGCGTTGCTTCAAATGTTTCATGAAAGGCGTCAGATTTCGGTCAAAATAATCATATCTGAATATATCATCATAGAGTATAAGTACAATGATTAAAAATGACTTCAAACAGGCTAACAAAAACCTGTTAATAACCAGAAAACAATCATACCTGAATGCATCATAGGACACTACCAACAACTTTGGTTGTTGCTGGAGGAGTACTCCGGACGTAATATTCGTTAGAAGAACAACTAACGAAATAATTGTGGCTATTGAAATCATGGCAAGTATGTTTCTTTGTTGTCAAGTAGCCAGCAGTAAAGTTGGATTTAATATTGTTTTAATCTCCGTGATGGAAGTTGCAAAAACATTTCCATCGCAACTACAATAATATTTTCCTTACTTCACTCGACATTGCTAAATATAGACAAAACGGTCATGAAACCAATATCAACCGCCTCAAAGGCGCTTATCCATAGGTAAATGATCTGTCCAATTTATGTATATGTAAGCGATATGTACATTACCTTTGATAGTTTCAACCTATAAAACCAATGTCAACTACACGCAACTGTCAAAGTGCTGTGGGGTTCGAATGGAACGCTGCGAAATAAAGCACCGAGGAAGGATTATAAAGACAAGTGCACTCGTTAGCAGTATCGATAAATGGAAGTCCATAGTGCCGCCATCTTGTGGATATGATCTTCATTTATTAAAATTGTTATGATTGTTGATATTTTTTGCCACGAACAAATTTTGTGGTGTCTTTTTTAATAAAGTGGTATTACTTGATTAGAATTGATTTGTTACCTCCTTCGCATAGTGTATTATTTATTCATTTGGAAGGACATAATTTTAAAAAATTATGAAATTCGACCGATCGAAAATGGAGTTATGCAATTTCAACGGGTCGTCTATAGAATTTGTAATGATTGGTCATTAGGCTGCGATTCTTTGTTACTGGCTTAAGCACTTTGGTCGAGGACGTGCCACGCTGCCACGGTGCCAACAATTGGCACCGGAAGCGGTGAGTTTCCACATTGAAACTATTTATTCAAGCAATATGGACTGTACAATCCTAAAATTTGCAGGAATATTATAAATTCTGTACAGGACAACGTCGATAGGCAGACCTAGTTCGTTTTTGCAAATTAATTAAAATATTTGACTTTGATTTCAGGCACTTTTGGCGGCTCGAGGAATTAAAGGACGCCGTGGAACGTGGTTTTTCGTAGTTTTTACTTCAATTCGGAGAGTTTGTTATAATTGAGTACTTCATTTAAGTGTCGGGGCTACATGGACAGCTACTAAATCATAAAGATCGACTTTATTTTACATATTTCGACTTAGAAATGCGAATGTTACACTTTTCTAAATCACGTAGTTGCAGGAGTACGAATGTAAACATACAATTTGAACGGTTCAAATATGGCGCATATAAAGTGTGATGTGATTGGTCATTGAGAGTGCTCAGGCACTTTGGTCTACTTCGTGACAAGATCAGCATCGAGTGGCAAGCTCCCACATTTTCGACAATTTATTCAACATTTTTGGCTTTACAATCCTCAAATTGGTAAGAATCTCATGAATTAAACATTGGACAATACAGTTATGCAAACGTGTTTGGTTGCTGTTGTAAATTAATTAAAATATCTGACTTTGATTTCAGACACTCTTCGCAGCACGGAAAATCGAGGGACGCCGTGGGTTCCAAACATGGTTTTTCGCAGTTTTCACATAAATTCGGTGAGTTTGGCATAATCCTTTGCTTGCTTTAGTTGCTAGCGATGCATTAACAGCTATTTAGTCATAAATTTCGAGTCTAGTCAACATATTTCGAGCTAGAAATGTGAATATTGTGTTTTTCAATGCTGCCGGCAAAAATGGGCACGCATACCAGTGTGCAATTTGAATCGTTCAATATGGCGCTATTGGACTTAGTCTCGTTTAGCAATAAAATTTCATGTTTTGTTATTAGTTAAACCTTCGGTTCAGATATACGCTATACGATATTATAAATACAGATTTATCGTTGAAATTGCAACTTAAACATTTATTTAAATAATTCTTCCAAATTTCAATGTATACGATATATTACCACAAATAAAGCGTATCGCCCATTATACAGGTGTAGAGCACAATAGGCATTTAAGCAACGATTTTATAAGACTTTTTATAATATAAGGGACACCATATCAAGGTTGAATAAGGCAAATTAATTGCCCATAGACCTAGAGTTACAACTTGTTATATCTGTCCATTAGGTGATAATGTGAGGCAGTTTCCACGACAAGGTAACTTGGAAACGAAGGTGTTTTTTGCTGCTACTTTGAAGCTGGCTGAATGTCTTCTTATCCAGAGGGTTCAGAAGTCTGAGGGTCAGGGATTCGTTGATGCAGCGTGTTCCTGTGGTATGCAGACAAGCCAGCACTGGTGAGCGATATTTTTCAGTCCCTCCAATCAACCACTCAATCATGTCGCAGGACAAATAGTCCGAACCGACATGGGTGGTTGCTTGTAATTATTCCTGAGATTTGAGATTATTGGGAGTAAGCGTCGTGTAATAACGTCTTTGCAGTTTCGTTGAAAGTATTTATGGTATGATACAGTTTGAACAGTGTCGAACTAAGACCGAATGTGCGTCAAATTAGTCCTCAATTTGATCTTCTCTTGCATTATTGTAGTTTGAAACAGATAATATTAACAGTATACATTAGTTTAGATTACTCACCTTTACTGATTCGCATACTTTAATACGTCAATATAACTTTGTTGATTATACGTCACGACTAGTACTTTTTAATAAGGCTAGAGAGGAAAGTGTCACCTTTCTTAATTCCTAATTAAATCTCGTGACAAGCTCGAAAACGCCGAAGAATTTTAATACCATCGATGCGAAATAAATAGATCTCGCGGTCCCGCAAATGACTTTACAAAAATATCTTGCTTTGTTTTATGCAATGATTAACAAATATCACTGAGTGATTTTACAGTCGCGGCTATGAAATACTTATATTCTCTTGCCGAACATAATCACTCCGGGGTCAACTTCTCGTCGCTTATTCTAACGCGTTCTGCAATGTGAGTCAATAGTAATTTCATTTCCTGGTCAGCAGACATGAACTTAAAGCTTGACAGTCTTATCAAACCGTTTTGGTACCCCGATGCAATCCACAAACAGCTCCAAGCATTCGGGTTCCAGGCAATCTGAAATATTTCTTAGTGGTTAAGGCATGACAAAGTTAGACATAGATGAGCGGAAAAATTTATCACGTTGAAATGCGAATCGCAAATTGCACTCTGTAGTTTGGACGCCGTATGAATGAGTATCGACTTACCCTGTTTACAGATGTAAATGGGTATTGTTCAATCTGTGTCGCAGTCAACCTTTCTGAATGCAAGGCTTTGATTTGAGCATACTTCGTCTTATCGCCTTTGAAATTCTAAATTGGATAACGATAGTGATGAATTAGACAATGTTCACAGGAATAGACGCGAGTTAAAATACTTACGACGAAATTGTCATTGAAAATAATGCCATAGCGATCCTTGCAGCCAGCATACGTATCAGGCCTATAACAGTATTCCAATGATTTTTTCTTACACTTATTTTTGCCTTTTGTCTTGGTTGGAGATACATCTTTATTGTCCGATTCAAAATCTATCATTGTGACCCATGAGCTTAACTAGAATCAAAATGAGGGTAAGAGGAGTAATATTAAATGTTAATGTTACCAAAATGCTTTTAGAAAGTATGAAACACCCTAACAAAACTCACCCGCCGTTTCCTAGGCAGCACCTTTTCTAAATCTTTTCCGTATAATAATTGATGTGGAAAGATACTGATGATATCTCCAGCCAACGTTCCTTGGACAATTCCGTTTGCATGATCAGATACAGCGATAACCTGTAAAATGCAGTTAGTTGTAAATACAGCACATTACACGTGCTTTCTGTCGAGTATGTTAGAAGCCGAGGAATATACAAAATCTTACATAGGTTGGTGCATTTGTTGCTAGAATCGGAAAATATTTGTATCCATATTCCCTCAGCGGAATTATATAAGAATTAGTGTGCCTTAAACTGAAAGAACATCATGTAAATGATATGAAGAGTTTGCTGAATCGGGTGTTACGACAATTATTGTTCAATATTAATGCTTTACCCAAGTGCATCGTCGCCACTAAGAACGGCGCAGGGCCAGTGCAGCATCCAAGTACCGTCCGATATTATACCCTTCTTTTTATTTTCTTGTGGCACGGACGTGTTCTCCAAGTCCCAAAATTTATAATGCCTGTCGACGCTGGCCGAAGCTAAGAAGCGTTTTTCGCCAAACGGGATTAGGGCCACCACTGTGGAAGATATCAAATCATTACACTGTTTTCATTAACGTCAGCCGCAACATTTCGAGTTACACTTACGCGTCACTGCGTTTCCGTGAGCAAAGAAATGTTGGAATGCATTTATTACTAATGTGTCGTTTTCCTTCAGAGTTGTTAACGGGTCATCTGCTAGCAGGTTCCATAATGCAATATAGCCGTTAGAAAAGCCTGCAGCTAATATACTGGACGACATTCAAGTTAGTTTATACTTTCCAGAAATTGCATTGGTCGGAAACGATCAGTAACTTACTCATGCCCTTTTTCTTTGGTCCATGACAATTTGGTACATTGCCATCGTTGTTGGCCCGTATCGTACATGAGGTTATTAACAACTAGCTTTAGTACTGGATCAGTTTTATATATCGGCAAACTAAAATATACGATGCGTTTAGTCATGAGCCCGTTATGTACGAGCTTACATTGGTAGAATCGGTTACCTGTTAGTTTTACTTTTACTAAACCGAACATCCTCGGGGAATGGTAAAGAATAAATACAAACACAGCCATCAGAACAGGCAGCCGCCAGCATACCCATTCGTTTCAATACGTTAGGTGTCTTCTCGTAGTTATGAAGTTGGTCAGCTTGATAACATCCTGATGGACACCATTCCAAACACCAAATTGTGCCGTGGTTATGTGCAATCATGTACGCTAACGTTGGGATATTGCTTTTACTTCCTGGTCTGAGCATATTTAAGGAAGTATGTTAGATAAATGAAAAATTACAAACGAAAAACTTGTTATCGTTGTTCCTGAACCATTTTCACGTATATTATACTTACACGTTATCTAAAGGTCCTAAGTTCCAAACTTGTATTATATTCGGTTCCGAATATGATTGCCCTACACAATACTCACTTTCCATGGTGGGATGTGTACTTAACGCGACATACTGCGTAATGTCTTTGGAATACATAGGCGACGGAATAGGTAGCCATGCTAATGCCCATACAGGACCACCGACAAAAAAGGCTGGCACACCTGTAAACAAATTTAAGTTCAAGTCAACGTCATACTCAACGTTAACGTCAATTTCTTCACATCAACTAATACCTTACCTCTATCAATGCCTCCTTCAAACCTTTTCCACTTCTTCCATTCAATACCATGTTGCACTTTTGCAGATGTATTTGCGCTAAGTGTCTTCATTGGCATTGATGTTTCTAATTCGGGAATATACCTTTCGCTGTCTTTATCGTTGAGCAATACAAATTTATTTGGCAAGTAATTATCAAATAGCCGAAATTTATAGTTGCTCAACTCACTGTAAGGCAAATACCGTTGGTGAAAACTTCATAATGATATTGATTAGTAAGATGAAAATGATTACTCACAACTCCAGAGTCCAAAAAAACGCAGGAGAGTACAATTTTTCCCACTTAGATATGAGTTCAGGTATCCGGGGTATATTCAAAAAACTCATTTTTGGAATGGATCCTGAACAAACGTTTATCATGTATCTTGTTTGTAGTAATGGTATAACGTAACAGTATTAAGTAGTACAAAGCACTCACTCGGCTTTTCACAACTTGGTTCTGATAGCTTTGGAACACTTTTTCTTCTAGGGGTAGGAGACTTAGCAAAACGTTCTGTGTAATTTTCTTCTCCATCGTCGTCCTCGTGTACTTCCATTACATGGTCTAACATGTCATCATTCGACGTGGCAGAGAACTTACAAATACGACAAAGATAAGTCTAAAACACGAAAGTCATGAAAAGTTTGAACGTAATTATCAATTACATACAAAACGCTGATATATTACACACTTGTTGAGGTGTGAAGTTACACTGGGAATAATGTACACATATTTCATCAATGGTGGCACATGTATATGTGCAGCCTGGTTGGCGACATGTCGCTGTTTGTTTCAAAGACAACTCTTTTTTCCATATGCTCTTTAAAACTCCCGGTATTCTCTTTTTGAGCTGAGGTGGTTCTATTATGTTTTTCTGTAATTGTAGATGTTTAAGTACATGCGTGGTTAGTGATAGAAGAAAATTTTCATGATGAAATGCTTACAATAGTAGTACGGTCCAACTTTAACTTCTTTGCAGGCGATGGGTCTTCATCTTTAACAAGTTCGGTAAATTCCAAGATTTTAGATACAGCTCTGAAATCAACATGACTTGTAACCCTTGTCGTTCATCTTTTAAGTTTGAAGATTGTCGAACATACTTCTCTGCTGCCTTGCGTTTCCCTCGTTCCACGTGTACTACATTTTGTTGAACATTAGAACGCCCCATTTGTCGATGAAACCTTTCATGCATTTCTGCAGATGATGGCATCATTACTGCATTACAAATACTGCAAGTTACCATTAAAGCTCTTCGTTCCTACAAGATATAAAAAATTGTTATCAATATTTGCAAAAACGTTTGGTGTCTATATAGACTTTCGTTAATACGGGTACAGTTTATTTCGCACCTCTTCTGTTTTCCCGCAAAATTGCATGTGAGATATAAAACCGTTAGCACTACGCTTGACAGTTGCGCATTGTTCACAAGCCAGTTGACCTCGCCTTTTCTTAATAGCGATCATTAATACCCTCCTTAATGCTTTTATGTCATTATCAAAATCCTATAAAAAAAAAGATTTCCATCAGTAACTGTAGCTATATTGCTGATCCCAAAAATTACCCCTGTATTCAAGTCCAATACTTACTATCGGCTCATCACCTTCTTTCCAACCCATATTGTTATGTTGTGATAAGTTATGATAATTCCAATTCGGCTTCGGTATTTCTCGATTACATCTAGCACATTTCACTAGTTCCTTCTACAATAGAATACAGACACATCAATTGTAGTTTCAATACTGTGTTGTATACATAGGAAGTTATTCACTTACAGGTTTTGATGGAAACTTAGCAGGTGTACTTTTAACAACCTCGTCAGTAATACTGCAACTAGGCTTATTCACTGATTCTTGTTTTTTGGCTGCATTTATCGTTCTTGGAACATATTCTGTATCCATAGAAGCATGCGAAATTCCTTTCACTTGACTGCGACCTCGCCCTCGACCTCTTCCTCTTCCTCTACCTCGACCTCTACCTCTACCTCTGCTTGAACCTACTGGTCTACCCCTTTTTTTAACAATAATACCGTCACTCTCTATATCCTCGTATTCACTTTCGTCACTTATGCCAATCTGTTCTGACGATGTGTTCGGTTCCTGAACTGAATGACGCCTCTTTCTACGTGTTCCGATTTCTTCGGGAGGATTTTCAGATTTTTGTGAATGTATTGTATCTTTGTCATTAGAAGTTTTCCTTGGTCGTCCTCTTTTCTTGACTTGCAATAGTGGTGGTGTGACGTCAGTCGTTTCATAGACCGACATATCAATAAATTCGGATCCTATAGGAATATCATATCTTTCAAAAACGTCTGTGGGCTCTTTTAAGATACTTCTTCTAGGCTGCGGAGAATTTGATCTATATATACTTTTTCTAGATGTTCTTTGTTGTCTTGGCTGTTTGGCATTTGAAGAATTCCGTTCACGCAACTGTGACTCATCGTAATTTTCCGTGTGTCCATTTCCATCAGACTTTGGTCGAACCGGCGTTCCCTCGTTAAATTCTTTTATGTCTGATTGCTCAGGATCAGGAGCCCAACTTAATTTCTTAGGTTTCCCCTTTTTCCTTTGAACCTCTACCGTTGGAGTATTCTGAGTCTGTTTTATTGCTTCCAGGTCAGCATCAATGCTTGGTTTATCGGATTTATTCTGTTGCACCGGAGAATTAATGATAATAGGTTGCTTTCTGTCACATAAACTCCTACCTCTCTTCTTTACTTTCATTATACTAATCTCTTGACTTGCAGCATGTGCCATTAACGGAGTTATCAACTCCGCATTCTTTACAGTATCAGTAGTACATTTTGAAGCTGACAATGATTTAATTGTAATTGCTTGTTTGTGATCATTCTTCTCATTATCAACAGTATGTGTATAATTTGCATGATCAGAACCTAATGAAGAACGTCTTGTTCGTTCAGATTTTTTGGACATTTTCATATCCTTAATATCAGGCACGTCTATGCATTTAGAAGATGATTGTTTTGGTTCTTTGCACATATGCAGCTTTGTTAGGGAAGTTGCGGTACTTTCACTGTATGACGTATTAACGGCAATACTTGTGATTTGTGTAGGAAGGTCATATCTTTGAAAAACGTCTGTAGGTTCTTTTAAGATACTCCTTCTAGGTTGTGGAGAAATAGATGCGGCGGAACTTTTCATACATCTCTTCTCTTTTCTTGGCTGCTTGGTAGTTGGAGAGTTTTGCTGACACAATTGTGATTTGTCGTAAACTTCTGAATGTCCATTTGTATCAGACTTTCGTCGAACTGAAATTGTTTTGCTAGGCTTATTTGCATCTGGTTGTTGAGGATCAGGAGCCCAAGTTAATTTACTAATTTTTCCCCTTTTCTTCGGTGCTTCAACCTTAAGTGTACTTGGAACAGTCTGTTTTATTGCTTTCAAGTCAGCATTAACGTTTTGTACACCCGATTCGTTCTGGTGTAATGAGGAATAAATTATATTCGTTTGATTGCTGTCGCACGAACTCTTATCTTTCTCCTTTACTTTAATATTACTGTTCTCTGAAACTGCCTTATGTGCTACTAACAAATTTGTGAAGTGAACATTCTTTACCCGACCTTCCGATAACTTTCGTTGAAGTACAATGTCATTAGTATCTTTCGACGACGGTGACATCTTAATTGCAACCGCTGGTTTTTGTCCTTTCCTCCCGTTATCAATAGTAAATTTATCATGTGCATGATCTGGATCTAATGAAGAACACGTTACAAGTTCAGGAGTTTCAGATTTGATTGTAATACCAGCAGTAAGCACATCTACGGATGTCGAAGGTGATCTTTTTCCTTTTCTGCATGGAATCAACATTGGTACAGGTCTTAAGGTAGTTTCATTAAGTGCACGTTTCTCGCGTTTTTCACTATTTTCTGCAGAACTTTTCCATCTTTTATACTTGGCATTTTTCGTTTGTACTAATTCATCATCTTTCCTAATTTGTTTTGCAGTTGTAACTTCTAATTCTTTACATGCATCAATTTGAGAGCTCTTGTCTCTCACATCTTCACTGGATAATTTATTTATTTCAATATCGCTTTCCTCATTCCGCACATCATTTATGGAGCTCTGCCAATTACCTGTACCCCATTTATCTATGTTTTCTATCTTGACATTGTTTTGTATTGGTTCTTCCTTTATCTGAAGAAGTTCTTGACTCTGCATAAGTAAAATTGGAAAATGAGTATATCCACTGTAAATAACTTATTTAGATGTATAAAAATGATTTAATGCCTTTTGAGATGAATCTTCACTGGCAGATGTTATGGCTTCAACTACGCTATGATGTGGTAATGGTTCATCTGTAATTACCTCTTGTTTAAAACTTGTTGTAGCTAAAAATTGAAGAAGTGATATAACTTATATAATGGATCATATAAATCAAATATATAGTTGAAAGTGAATGGGAATCTTTCTTCCACTTACCAGGTTCCCTTTTAATACCAATCTTCTGAAGGAGATTAGGAGGAAAAACAAATATCCTTGTATTGTTAGATGGTACACAAGTCGGTTTAACTGTGGACGAGCATGCAGCTTGTGGAGACTTATCAATATGCAAAGCCTTTTTGCTCATTGCTAATAATATTTGCCAAAATTGACCAACAATTGTAGTCTATGACTTCTAAGTAATATTTACTCTACGCACAGGACAGGCAACTGAAAGTAAAAATAATGCATATGTAAATTTGTCTCTTCTATTTTATTATTCTAATTAATTCGAAATATTACTATGCACTTAATGCAATTACGAAAAATGGCCTAAAAACGGAAATCGAGCTTGTAAAAAGAAAGTTAAACATGTTGGATTTGAACACGGAAACGTGTAACGACAAATCCTATTTCTTACTAGCATCTTCAAAACCAAGCGTAATAAGCTTTTTTTCGAAAGACACACCATGTGGATGCCGATAATTATTCATCGATAGAAAATTGTCATTAAAGAACCTGTCATTGCATTTTCATGTCGTCCGTCGGGAAAACGCTGTAATCGTAATCCCATTTTTCGTACGTCAAGGTTATGTGCTTAATCGTACAACGTGCACGCAATAATATTCCACACATTATCGGACACGTGTTTTTGCGTCTATTAACTTGCAATACTTACCGAATCTGTCATTACATTTCGACGTCAGAGCAAAAGCGTAGGCTGGAAAAAAAAATGCACTGACAAAATCGTCAACGATGAGACTCGAACCGCACGCCTCTTTTCTTGTGCACGCTTCATTCCCATACCCGCTAGACGGTTCTTTCTATAGTGACTGCCCGATGGAAATATAGTACGTGCATGAAGCGCATGCGTTTCGAATTGCTTGGAACATTTTTCCCTTGCTCTGGTGCGAAATGCTTGAAATAATGCAGATGCATTATGTAAGTCGCATACCGCCTTGCGTATGTCGTTCTTCCTTTTAACGATTACGTTTATACAAAAAATGGCTCACGGTATCTTCGCTAAATGACGCTTACTCATCTACGTCGTTCCTATTAAATTTGTAGCATATTATGAACCCGTTGTAGATACGGATGCATAGAATTATGGGAGGAAAATGAATTCGACAAGAATTTCCCGAACATAGTCTTTTATTTATCAAGATTGTTATAAATTTACACCATCCTCCTGAGAAGTTCGTTAACTTTATCCTCACGATTTCCAAAGTCGCCTCCCTCTACGTAATGGTTTGTCTTCTTGCGCCACCCGCCGTTTGGCGTGTTTAGCTATAAGGAAAAGGGATTGCAAATTAGAAAATGTAAGAATGGGATTGACAACGTGAAAATAATAATGGAGGAACGAAAAAGAGGTGTTTGAGCATGTCTTCGAACAACAACGAATATTGTTTATCATGAAGAAATCTCGGATTACTCTGCGACATAGAAGGAGGCAATAGAATCTGAAATATTCTACAACCATGCCTATGTCGCAAATCACTATTGGAAATGGAGGATTACCTTGAAGGGCCACATGAAGTTGCTGGCAAATTTGAACTTTGGTCCAACGGTAAATATTTCGTGGATCAAATCTTCGGTACAGATGATGCCGGAACGACCTAGACAAACGGGAGTTCATTATTCGCCTGATTATGATTGGTACAGTAGAAAATTTTGAATAAACAAGATAATTGTACGAGTCATCGCAAACCCAACTGCAAATATGGCAGAAAAGGGTTTTTCAAGGATTCTATTGATTTATGACAATATGGAAAGGAGCATGTTTTAGATATACTACAACTCCAATGGATTTGTCAACAGTATCATAGTATCAACATAGATGACATGAGAAAGATTATAATACTAACCGAGCTTCTTTTCAATGATGGAATTGCTTGTGATAGGTATACGTTGTCTGTTGATCTTAGCAAAACCTCTCTTGTAAATCAATTCCCGAACAGACTTCAAATTCGGGTACCCCCAGGTGATATAGGGCTCAACAATGCGAAGCATGTTGATGGTGGCTTTGTTCAGTTTAACAAACACACCATTGTTGATCTGTTTCAAGCGGAACAACTGAAGTACTTTGCGTACCTTAGGGGCAACTTGATTCACACTAAAAAAGAGGAGAGCATCTAAATGTAACATCATTAACATTTCACAAATATCATGAACAACAAATGATATTTACCCACGAATACGAATGACAAAAGCTAGGCGTGCTTCACCGGGAATGTAGTAATTTCCACGGTTCTTGGCTTGTCTCATTAATCTGATTTCATCTCGTTCCTTTGTTCTGTATTCCTTCACATATTTTTCAGCCCTCTTGAAAATTTCTTTCCTCTTCTTATAACGGTCTGCACGTTGCTAAAGACAAAGCTTATGTTTAATCACAATACACTGTGGAATTAGTGGAGAATTCAGGAAATTACAAATTTGCTAGGTGAAATGCTAAATTACATTGTGATATAAACATCATTCAAAACATTGTGATAATCTTAGAAGTATAGTCTCAGTACATTCGTTTTATATAAATAAGTCGATCGATCGTTGTTTCTAAAGAAAATTATAAGAATTACCTTAATGGAAGTCTGGAGACGTGCTACCCTGATCGCCTCACGGCGTTTCCTTCTTTTGAGTACCGACTCCGGTACAGCGGGCAATTTCTGGCCCGAGATATCCATCTTGACCGGCGTCTCCTTTTTGGCCGCGGTTTCCTTCTTCCTACAGATAAAATAATTAATGCATTTTGACCAACATGCCTTACACTTTCAAGTCGATTCACTGACAGCGTATTGGAAAGTATTATCGTGCAGAAAACAATAGGTTATGTACATGATACTGGAAAGCGTAAACGATGAAAATTCTCGAAGATTTAATAATTATGTTGCAAACAATTGTATTCCCACGGATATGTAAATGTTCTGTCAGCAAAATTACCGTTTTACATGTTTTAACCATAGTAAGGCTCTTATTCTGTCTCGTGTTAGTCATCTGGATCGGCCGTCAACAAAGTTTGTTGTGTTATACTATTTTCGTGAAAATCATTGAAAATATATTGCGGATATTACGCGACGATTAAAATGAAACGTTTTTGATATATTTCCAGGCTGTTATCGGTTAATTTCAAGCCGATGTATTCAGATTTCAGAAAGACTGTAAGGTTACTTACGCGTCCGCCATTCTTCCGCTTGGTAAAGAAATTCTGTAGCTACGTTCAGGTTGGATGAAAGGAAAGTGTGGTCTGAATTGGATACCGTTTTACGACAATCGATATTGAGAGGGATATTTGAATTTCGAAGCTAT
This sequence comes from Priocnemis perturbator, assembly GCA_963942575.1. Taxonomy (NCBI): domain Eukaryota; kingdom Metazoa; phylum Arthropoda; class Insecta; order Hymenoptera; family Pompilidae; genus Priocnemis; species Priocnemis perturbator. The sequence continues at coordinate 13,099,976 of OZ012651.1, forward strand.
CATTTATGCATGTCTCGCTAATTCTGAATTTATTGATATACGCTCTCTTGAGTTTAATAATATATTGATATGTACAAGTAAGATGAAAAATATGGAAAAATAAGTTACTCGCTAATACAGATTGTCTTTAAGACTAAGTACGATGTGCGGGGACATACCATGAGACGAGTCAAGATAAAATTTCGATGTTAAGAAGATTTTTCAAAAATATATATTTGGATACATATACGGAACAATTTCGTACGAAAAAGCACTAAGTCGGCAGAGTATCGAAAAGAATCGAAGCACGTAAAGGTAAAACTGAATTTACTCACGTGAAACAAGTCGAGAGAAAAAATATAAATGAAAGGGTACCGGTCACATATACTTTATACAGTTGGGTCGTTCATTCTATTTACATTCGGTAGGTGGAATTGGTATATAAATAGTATAGGATTGGTCCAAGGGTTTCTCCTTTATTCCTTATAATTTAATGACATCGTCAGTCCTCTTGTCAATTATAGATGTTGAGAGCTAAGTCATGTTTATGCATACGAGAAGACACCTTATTCATTTGTAACTTTATTCGCGGTAGAGCCGTGACGATGATGCATCGTCGATGATGTTCGAGAAATGTACACTGGCCATCCGCAACGAACGGGACAATCGTTTTGTTAAACGTTGTGTACGTAGACCAGAGGATAGAACGCGCGCGCGCACACACCCATACGCATACACACATACATAGACCACTGTCAAAACTAATAATGATAATAGACATAAGAAGCAGTTAACGTGGTGTCGATTGTTCGATGCGACGAGCATGCGTCTGGTTGAAAGAGTAAGGATAAATATTGTGTAGAACAATTGTACGGCAACAAAACGACTCATTCCAGTATGGTCGAGGAACATAAACATTCCCTTTTAACTTTGAGTGCCAGGAAAAAGTTAGGCAGCGTTCTCGAGGCCATCTTATTCAATAATGCATAAATTAATTACATAGGCGGGACGAAGGCGCAGGATATAGTACGAGTATTTAACTACGAATACATTCGCTCCTGTTTTAATTGAATCCTGTCACACGCAATACATCCTCTCTCGTTCACCTCTCACACGACACACAGACACACTCCTTATTCACCTATGACTCTCTGACGTTACGCAAATATGAAACGTACACTAACGAAGATTATTGCTACCAAACGCCGTTCACCTTACTAACCTTTTCCCACCCTGTCTATACTCAACCCCCACCCCCACCCCCCTTTGTTATTTCTCTCTTCTCTCTCACTCATTCTGCGCGCTGCGCCCTATTCTTCACTGAAAAAAAAATGAACTCCGACCCTCTCAGATTCACTCTAACTCTGTAATTCGACAGCGGCCTAACGAGTTACTCATGGCGAATCGATACGTTTGGTCCACATGTACACGCACAACATGCTTCCTTCCGCGAGATAACATACGCAGCAACGCCGCCCGACCCTCCCCCCCTGACATCTTTATCATCATTCCTTGCAAATCGTGTCGAGCGCCGTAGTTCGTTTTCTCAACGAACGTTGTCCATTAATCGTTGGGAAAGTGAATCGGAGCGTTGGCACACATACCCGGCGAAAGAGGTCACGAGTCTGTCCTCCTTCTCTCTTCCGCCTTCCCTGTCTTCCCCCTTCGATCGTTCATGTCGCTATATCATTCAGACGCCAATTCACGCTTGCTTCGGATGTGCCGCCGGCGCCGCCGGTTCCGTGCGGAAGCACGACAGAAGGAAGCCGGTGTACATGGTGAACAGAATCGTGATCGCGATCAGCATGTACATGTAGATATTGAGCTCTGGCTGACGGTACCTATTCTTGCGCAGCCACTCGAGGACGTCTTGCTCCTTGTGGATGTCGCCTGAGGACGTAACGGAAGTCGAACGTGTCACCTTTCGAACCTTTCCAATAATAATAATTTGGTCGAAAAATCGAAAGAAGGGCGTTACCTCGATAGATACTAGGGAATCGTTTCCGGAAGTAGACGATGGCTGGCAGCTTGGTGACGCCCCACTTCCGGGCGTATCGTGGATCGGCCATCTTGACGAACGTGATATCAAGATTGTCCGTCTCTCCGTCGATGTTCTCCAACTTCTCGTTCACCTCCTCGCTCTCCGCGCTGTCCTGCTCGTCTGCGGGCATGATATACACGTTGAAATAACATCGGTCTACAGTTAGCTCCCGGTGTTCGGAAGCGACGGATACGCACAGAAGAAGACGGCGAGGAATTCGTTCTCGTCCAGCAACTTGTCCAGCATCTTCTTGTTCACTTCCTCGATCTCGTTCTTGATTTCGAAGACGTCCTGCGACGTGAGCCACTGCAGAATTTTGTCCTCCTGCGTCAAGTCGCCGTCGTACAGCAATGGCGTCTTCTTGCGGAAGTAGACGAGCGACGGGATGTTGAGGATGTTGTACTGCTCCGCGGCCTCCGGGCTGGCGATTTTCACGAAGTCGATGCCGAAGAGGTCGGCTTCGCCGTCGATCTTTTCCAACGCTTCCATAATCTCGTCGCACTCCACGCAATCTTCGTCGTCTGCGCGAAACAGGTGGCGAGTGAGTTAGGACTGTTCCCACTACCGTGCCGGCAGTTTCGATGTTGCATACGTACAAAAGAATACTGCCAAGAACGGCGACTCGTCCATGAGTCTCTCCAACATCCTATCGTTCACGGACTCGATCTCGTCCGCTAATTCACGGTTGTCGTCGTCGATTAACCATTCAAGTACCGACTCTTCATTCTGGAGATCACCTATAGCAATTGAACAGTGTGTCGCATTTCATTCGATCGATGTGCATGAGGAGAAATAAAGTTGACGAAAAACCTTCGAACAAAAGAGGATTGCCGTTCCGGAAGTATACCAGGGCTGGGAAGGTCTTGATGGAGTATCGCTTGGCCAGCTGTGGATCTTGAATCTTGACGAGATGAATACCAAACACGTCGCACTCGTCGTCGACTCTCTCCAGTCCCTCCAGAATTTCGTCACATATGTGGCAGTTTTGCTTGTCTAGAAGATAATGAGTACCTTAATTCGTGCAGATCATCGTAGGAAGAAGTAATTCACGCGCGACGTACAAAAGTATACAGCCAGGTATTGCGTTTCTTCGACAAATGCTTCCAACATTCCGCGAGTGATGAGTTCAATTCGATCTTCAGTTCGTTGAGTGATCAACCACTGCAACACTTCCTCCTCGACAGACAAGTCGCCTGCAGATCGAATATCGTAAAGTCTATACTGAATGTTCAAGTTCGTCTCGCTAAAAACGTGTACGAACCTTCGAAGACGTTCGGTAGTTGGTTCTCGAAGTAAACGAGCACGGGAAAGTCAAGAACGCCATAATCTTCCGCCACTTTTAAATCCTACGCAACGAATTACGACATAATCACTGATACATGTTAGTTGAAATGGATAATTTGAAGCCTAAAGCCAGAAACAAAAACTGATTCATCTCGAAAATGACTCATTTCAATCCGGCCAAACTGTACGTTTATGACTGAATACCCGTCATGGATACCACTGATGCGGCACTGACACGGATACGTGTATATGGACCTTTAATCATAAAATCTTTGAAAGAGGAATGTGAGTGACCATAATATTCGAAGCAGCGACGCAGTACACGAATGGTTCAATCGCGAAATCAAATGATTTCTCATTGTCAGCAATGCACTCACTTGTGTTTTGATGAAAGTGATACCATGTCTATCGCAGTCGTCGTCGATATGTTCCAACTCTTCGAGAATACCCTGACATTGTTCGCAGTCGTCGATATCTGAAGAAACACTTCATCGTTAAAACATCTGCTATTCAATAACTATTATTAGAGGCCTAGTTGCAAGGTTGGGGGCTAGACTACGCGATCTAATGTCAGACACCTGTATTCTTGACAGAAAAGAGGGGGTCTAAAAGACTATGAAGAAGCTAAGTCTATGTTGAGTGAAGGACAAGGGACACTTGGACAGAAGAGTGGAACATGGAGCATGGACTTCTTATAATGTGTCTGTCATTCCTCGCTAGCGATATATCGGTACGACACACTGGACAGTACTGCAAACATTAAACGAGACGGGAAAAATGCAAACATGCTCAGCGGAATCACTAAAGACAAGCCACTATGGTCTGCTCACTGACTGCGTGCTACCAAACATCGCATGCTATGCGTTCGTGCGCCTGTGTGACAGTGTACTCGTGTAAAGAGAGCTGTAAAATAATATGTAAAACAATGTGCAGATAGGGTGTAGACGCTGGACCTGAGAATGAAGACGAGAGATACGAAAGCATCGATCATCACCCGTCAACATACAAGAAACATAAAGTGCCATCATCATTACGTACTCTACTACTACGTAAAATTACAAAATTATTAATCCCTAAAAATGTGCATACGTTATCGGTAATTCATTGAAATAACAGCGACGTGTGCCGTGGTCTAAGTAAAAAAATTGAAAAACAAATTGATTTGTTGTGTACTTTCTCTTGCATCGATTAATGATATTACAGTATAAGTAAAGAAATTAATTTTTTGCGATCGTTTACTTAAACCACTTTCATAGTTGTCGACACCCACGCTCTACACGCGGCACGAAGTGAAAAAACGAACGGCAAGTCAGACGCGAGTGTCCATCAACGCCGTTCGACGAACGATCACTGTCAATTGCATTTATTTGACGATACGATCAAGTGCCCGGCAAAATGCAAACAACCGGCTATCAATCACATTCTGCATGCGCAGTAGGATAGATCGCGTTTGTGTGCTTCTGTGCGTGTGCTTGGGGAATATTTCACAATCATCGAACAACGGAATGAACTAATCTGGAACGGTCTAATGTGACGGTGAAACGGGTGGTCAATCAATCTGTGTATATTTCTCTCTCGATCTCTCTGATTGTTTTGTACCATCAACTTCCTCGGCAATCTCGTGTTCGGCCGTCCGGTGGTCCACCTTGTGGCGAGTCTGCTTGCGATGCGATTTTGCTGTGCACATGTCGCAAAGCGTTCTGTTCCCTACGGCATTAGTACACAACGTGTACGGCATCGGACGACAAATGAACGAACGGACGGCTAGAGCGCAGGTAGGGTGAAGAGACAAAGAGCGGGACAATAGACGTAGACAGAATAGAGAACGTTGGACTGGACCGGGCTAAATTGTTAATCGTACAAGGCGCGTTGCAGCTAATTGTAAGTGAGTAGTCACATACAGAATAGAAAGGACGGACTGCTCTTTGTCGCTGATTACGTGCGAAGTTTAAGACGTTCTTCGTTAAAGGCGAAGGTAATTTTTGGCACTAGATCTTTAAGATTCAAGTATGCATCATTTGAGATATACTGTTTGTTGTATGCTGAAGAACGTTTAAACTTCGACGGCAATGAGCGGTTTTTACTATACTTCGACAATCGATTTGTCTAGTCATAGCGACATATACATTCATCTGCAAATAGACAGTTACGGACAGTGACACTTACATTCGCAATAGAATTAACAAGTACGTAGATTTTTTGCTGGCTGCCGTCAGCAATTGTTCATTTTAATCACAAGACCATCGCTAGGTAACGAAAGTGTAAAGAGACGGACAGGGGAAGGGGGCGTGGGGCATGAAATAGGCACCAAAGGAGCTTCATGAAAACGAAAAAAAAAAAAAACTGTTTGTAAATAATGCAACGTTTCCTTTTTGGGCGGCTATCTTTCGTGACCAAGACATCTATAACATGAAACAATTCTTTAATGGAAGTTCGCTTGGCGAAGTTTTAGCAGGGAAACGAGTTGGAAAGTTGACGTCTTCGTAGAAATTAATATGTGGACGACGTAGGTGTCTGGGAATGTCGGAGGCGTTCGAGACGACGAGTAAAGTAATAGAAAGAGGTGGGACACGACAGGCTAGTGATACATTCCTGCTTGGCAGTTGGCAGCAGCTGTGGGACTGTCAGACTTACAGAAGTATACCGCCAGGGAGTCAGACTCTCGGATCAGATTCAAAAGGTCCTCGCCCTCCAAGGCTTCGATTACCTCTCCAGAAGGGTCCTTCTGCGTCATCAGCCACTGTAGAATTTGTTCCTCGTCGTATAGGTCACCTGCCGAATTAATGTTACCCCTTGCGCGTCAGAAATGATACCAAGCCATACCGTCTCTTCGATCGTCCTCACTTTCAGCATTTTTCTCAGATCGATGCTTCGTTAGAGGCAACTAATACACACATTTACACGCATCGAGTAAATTACCTGCATAGATAACTGGTTCCTTCGAGCCCATTTTGAAGAAGAGTATCGCCGGGAGCGCGAAAACGCCATACTGTTTGGCGAGCTGCTTGTCGTCGATCTTCACAAACTTAATCCCCGCACCGTCCGCCTCGTCATCGATGTGCTCGATCTCGGCCAGCACTCTGCCGCACTGTTTGCAGTCGTTGCTGTCTAAACGTACATGCAGTCTTCGCATTTGATACTCTCAGAATACCTCGTAAATACTCTCAACTGTCACACAAGATATGCCAGAGCGACGCTCGGAGATTTTACACAAAAAAAAAGAATTCATGCGTGACAGTGCATGCCGCGCAATCGTCGAACTTACAGAAAAAGACCGCCAGATAGTCGGTCTGCTGACGAATCTTGCCGAACATCTTCTTGTTGATCCTCTCGATGTGATCGGTGAGCTCCATGTTTTCGGGATTGGTCAGCCAGTCGAGTACCTCCTCTTCGTCGTCGATGTCGCCGTCGTAATTAATGCTCTTCCCTTTCCGGAAGTAAGTGATACCGGGCGGATCCCGGAAGCCGTACTTCTTCGCCATTAGTCGATCTTTCATTCGAACAATTTTGATACCATACTCGGCGGCCTCATCGTCGATCAGCTCGACGTGCCGGAGTATTCTAGGACTCTCTGGATCTTCTTCTTTGTCTATTGAGATGTAATTTGTTGGGCCGATTATGAAATTGTGTATCGACTGTGGACTTGTATGCGTGATATGAGAAATTATTGACTTAGAAGTTGACGTGTACACCGCGATATCTTTCGCATTAATTGCATTTTCTACTTGACACTTGATCATATTGCGCTGGAGCACGATTTTTTTACCGTTTTCCTTAAATCAGTGAGCTGTTATCTTGATACGTCGAGTGAAAATTTGTAATTAAGTTGTATAATGTCGTTACTTACCATGGTATACGTTTCGGCAAGCATTATTGCCGTATTATATGTGAGTGTATCGATTATGAGGTGAATGCGTATAAAACAATCATCACGTGAAATGAAGATTTTCCGCTAGCAAGGACGAAAATTGAAGGTTCAGAAAGGTTCAAACTTTGAAAGGAGCTACGTCTACGCATGAAATGTCGTGTGTCGTTGCTTCGTCCGATTTACGACTGTCGCGTCGAGCTAACTAAGAGAAAACGAAAGTATCTTACAGAAAACGACAGCGAGGAATTCTTTCGTTTCGATGTACTTGGTGAGGGTATCACGGTCGATCTCCTCGATGCTCTCGTCGTTCTTCTGGTTCACCATCCACTCGAGCACTTCGTTCTCGTCGAGAAGATTACCTGGTACGTGGAATATCGTTCCAATATATTCTAGCACTTATTATACTCTCCTCTGTCGGAAAATCTCTCTCACCCTCGCAGAAGCACAAAATCTCTCGAGAGTGCGGAGACTAACAGAAAACGTTTCATAACTTTATGAAAACTACTATTCTGGAATGGCTCTCTTCTCTATTTCGTGAATTTTGATTGCTGTGTCTAGATGAAAGTTTGGAGATTTCCGGGATGGCAACGCTCGCGACTTACCCATCCGCGATCGTACGACTCTCACAGTTTTCCACCTGATACTCACACATCACAATCGCAGGAAGTTAGTTGAACGTTAAATTTTTCATGTCGCGCTTCGTTTCGCGTCTGCTATAAATTGTGCGAAACGGTGAAACTTTTGATGAATGAACAACGAAATCCTACAGAGTGATCGTCACGAACGTATACGATTATCATTAACAAGTGTAGTGGGCAAAGCAAGTACAAAGGATACTAGTTGGTACTAGGAAACGTATTTATTATCGTATAATATCGAGTTTATTATCATACATGTTGCTCTTATGGGATTAACGAGGACGTCGCTGGACAGCGACGAAGTTTTTCGTATCTTTTGTCAGAAACAGATGCACAAAATGTTCACGAGAGACAAGTGAGACAGCATCGCCTGATGATCGTAATCACAGATAACAGTGCGACAATGAATAGTTTTTTTTTTTTCTTGTTTTGGCGTGTGTTAATGATCGTAAGACGAGTAGTATGCGCTGGGACATGAAGGTCCTTCTCTTATCATTTTATCAGCACTATCGTTTCGTGATATGCGCTGCGTCTATTTCGAGACTGCAATAGCGTACCTATTTTACATTTCGACGTACAGCTGGGGTGAATCTGTGTTCGCCACGACACGACACGCAGCCGATTAAGAATATAAACGAAGTGACGCGCGTCGTGATCTGGCACGAAAAAAAAAAGGGGGTTGGGGGTGGTGATGGCGGTGCTGGTGGTGGTTAATGTGTACAAGTTATTCGTACGAGACGGCGGATTGTTAAATTACAGCGAGTATAGGAACGAATAAATAAATATACGCTATCAAATAAATAACAAACGAACTCTTCCGTGCATATCTGTCTTTCTTTATGCCCGTGTGTTTTTTTTTTCGGCGTTTCATCGATTTTTTGATTAATCTCTTTAACGACCCCGGCCCGTGCTGTCGGACGGTAAGCGATAAGCGATTAGCGACACTTACGTTATTTGCTGTTATCGTTATTATTATTATCATAATTTACTTCATCATTTATCGTATTTATTAATTATTATCAGTAGTGTTATTAATATTATTATCATCATCATCGTTATTATTAATAAAAAAAAAAAAAAAGAAAGAAACGCACGTGTTCCTCGACGTTCTGTCGTGGAAAGTGAAAGGGTATGTTTATGTCGATACCGCGATGGCGTTAATGAATGTAACCCCGCGGCAGTCGCGGCTGAGTCGAAGTGGTGAGCAACGAAGAAGCACGTATGTCGGCGAAATTGTGTGTGAATGTCGACGATGGACATAAACATACTCTAAGAGATCTGCAAATCCGCAACAGCGTCCCGCCGGATAGCGGGCAGGACGCTGTGTATTTTAACTCTGGAACAATGGAGGATTGCGACACGTCTTCGATAGCTACATGAAAGTCGGATGAAAGATACATACTTGTGTTCTACCCATTAATATGTATCCGCGAATGAGTCAACAAAAACATGAGTCGACAGTTAAACAGTGCAGCAACGTTTATTAACAATAATGACTTTTTTTTTGTAAATTTGAGCATAGGAACGTTCTGTGATCCTGAGAGAACGGGATTCGATCGAGAGAAATGTCGGCGCACGCAGGCGAACGTACGAGTTCCCGAATTCCAGAGGTAAAATTCATACGAAGAAGAAGTGAAGTTATCTGAAAATAGTCGTCCAGCCGATCATAGTCGATCGTTAGAACCGCGGGAAAAATCGATATACCGCATAATCTAGGTAGAACTCTACAAAGTGTTCGGCAACAAGCGACAGCCACACGTCTTCAACTCCTTTCATCGTTCAGTCGTTATCACAAATAATACTCCCACCCGTGCTACTCGCGTTGCGTTACCGGCGAAATGCAATAGAAAGCGATATACCGTGTGTGTGTATGTGTGTGTTCTCGTCGCGACGTTCCCCGATGAACAAATAGCAGCGTCACCGTTAGTGCAACATTGCGATACCAATTGCGAATAGAAATACCAAGCTACCGGGCGTTCGACTTGTGAAGCTCGCCAGTCCTGTCTTTTTCTCATACTACGCGCAACTTCGGCATCAGAAAGGATCGAGATTTCGTTGTGTAAGAAATGCATGTGGTCTGAAAAGTAAGAAATTCTATTCCTCGTACGGCTAGAAGTACTAAGCGAGCGCGCGTTCGGTGATAAAAGAGCATCGTATTCGATCGGCGTTGTTAGCTTAAGCCTCCTCTTGCGGTCGAGTTGAACACACTCGAGCGTTACGTAGCAGTGATCGCGTCGAGGAGCAGAAATCTCGATTATATCAAATTCGAAGGAACGGAGTGCAGTGCCGACGTCGGCGGCTGCGGGCAGATTGTCAAGTACACGATTTTCCTTGCGCCTCGTGCGAGAAATTTAACGTGATCGTCGTTCGTGGGTGATGAGCGTCGAGGAGAAAGATGGCAATGAGGACGACGACGAATGATGGTGCATGACGGTGCGAGTGACGATGAATGAGATGAGGACTAGAGAATGATGATAATGACGACGGCGACGATTGATAACGACGCTTGACGCTTTCAGGTCTCGTATATATTCTTTGTACTTTTTCTGTGCGTGTTTCTGTTCTCCCTGTCAGTCGGTCGCGAACGATGAGGCGTCGATCATCTTCGCTCTCCCGGATCGTCCATGATCGCTCTTACTCCTCGGCCTTCGAATCATCTCTTTTCTCTCTCCTCCCCTGCGCCAATCGCCTAGATTGTCCTGTGCTGTGCGACGCTTCGATCGTATTAGACCTTCATTAGATATGGAAGTCCGGCCACAACTGCAACAGCCCACAACCCAGACCCAACGCTCAGTGAGGGACAGACAAAATCATCATCATCCTCCTCCATTCCCTTCCCATCGCGCCTTCGCTTCCCTTTCTCTCCGTCTATTTTCTCCGCCTCTCATACAACTCATACAATCCTCTTCAGCGACGACGGTCGTTCGACGACGCGCATCATCCAAGCGGACTTCCCATCGCAAGATGGATGCTTTCATTTGGCCAGCGACTCGGCCAAGTGAGAACGAGGCCAATAGAGAATAAGAGACGCACATCGTGCGATCGTGTTCAGTGTGCGGAAGGAGGGGGTTGCTCAAAGAGTGTGACGGACCCAGGGTGATCTTCGAATTACCGCAACTCGCAAAATCTTCCTACTCTCCCACGCGGAAAGCTACCTCGCCTTTGTTCCGAATGCGTCTACTCGCGCCTTTCGCTGGGGGAATTCTCCGTCACCGTAGCTCTGTCACAGTCGAGTCTCGTGGGACGACTAACAACACAACATTCGCCGACCCTCGAATCGCGAGTGCGATTCTCGCGAAACGTTATGTCCCGGCGAGTTCAGGATATCGTGATGGGCCCAGTCACCGTACTCCAGGGCACGTGTTCTCGGATCGTTTCTTGATCAGGCCGGAACTTGCGTGTCTGTGAGAAACTCTTCATGGACCGCGCGAGACACCTGCATCCGAGACAACGAAGACGAAGCGTCAGGGGTTCAGTTTCACTTGGCGCCTTCACGCTTCCGGCCCCTCTCCGCAAAGCCACCGGCTCTCATTATTAGCTGCATTTCTTCAGCTCTACTCGCCCCCCCTCTCGCATTCAGCCCTCTCCCCTCCTATCGCTACGCTCTCTACGTCCAGCTGCACGTTAAATCACTGCCCACCGTTATGTAACTCCTCGTTCACGTATACACACGTACCACGCATCAGACAGTTCGTCCAGCTATCAGAATCCTTACGGCGGACCGTCGTCGCCTTTAATACGCCTCCGCTTCTTCCGTCGGTTCGGAAGATTAGTCGACGTGCTGCTCTGGCCATGCTCGCAGTCTTTCGCGAGAGAAACGTTGAACGTGCTCGTTTGAGACGCATCCGTGTCCATTCGACGCTTGCGACGATTCGACTTGCCCCATGGGCAGTGATTTAACCCTGCATCTACCAGAGCCAGTTGAGATATTTACCGGATCCGAAAAAGCCCCTCTTGCCTTTGGACTGCGATTGCTTGACGTCTCCGCCGCCGGTCTTGCTCGATGAGATGGTGGCCACTTTCTTGCTGTCCTTGGCCGTGAGCTTGTTAATCGGCTTCAGGGCGGGCAGGTCGGGCTTGCCCGACCTCCCGGCGCCCTGGACTTTGCTCTTATCCTTGATTGCTGGGCTGATCTTGGTGACCTTGGCGACCTTGGTGCCGTGGGCGACCTTGGCAGGACAGCACTGGTAGGGCTCATAGGAGGGAATCTTGGGTTTCGCGCTTTTACCTCCCATCCCGATGTAGAAACAGCCGTCGCCTGCAGTAAGCAAATATACAACGAGTCAGATACAGAGAGAATTGTGAGATTTGTTGAGAATTCACTAGCCTACGGCTAATTCTTTGCTCTTTGTTTTTTTTTTTTGCTTTTTTTTTTGCTCCTCTCGCACGAGTCAAATAGGCGGAAAAAA